>CAJUYG010007600.1:0-10718 GCA_910591675.1 Galerucella calmariensis | reverse complement strand
ATGTAATGTCTGTACATCCAGGAACGCAACACTTCACACCAACCATTCTTTCTATCAATTATCACACTTGATAAGACTTACAGTACCTGATTAAAACACAAATAACAGCAGCAAATGTTAAAGGGAAACAATCTATAAAAGACAATGGTGACAACAACTATATTATAGATAATATAGAGACGGAACTATATGACAGCTTTGATGAATTTTAAAATATTTTCTTCTTTTCGTGCTGAAGGCCTTAGCTGCCAGACCTGTTTGGACAACTCAATTGCAACTAGCGCTTCAGGTGGATGGGTTTGAAACCTCATTTTTGTATTCAAGGTCATCCTATAAACTTTCACTTCTATAGTTTAGACTGTTTTGTGCTTCCTTTTTAAACTTCAGAGTACAATTTCCACCCCAATTCAGATTCAGGTAGGTATTGACTGTTTTTGTATGTTATTTTGGATATCTTATTGTATGAAAGATGTTGGATCAATATTATTATATTTTCTCACTTGCAAAGGGTTTTTTTATTCTCCTACCGCAATTCCCTATAATATTATTCTAATACAATATTTGCAGCTGAATGATTTAAAACAATAATAATTTCTTGGTCTTTGAAGACTTGACTTGAAAGACTAAAAAACAAATATTGAAGTGCAAAATCATTCAATTACAAATATTGTACAATATTACGCGTATGCTGAAAGCTTGAAAATTCGAAAAGCGCGCGTCTTGAGTGCTAGTTCGTACCAGTAGCCAAGGTAGGCGCTAGTGGTAACTTTGTGCCACAAAACACTACACGTTTTACATCTCTCTTATTTATTACTCTATGACTCAGATTATCCGAAACGCGGTGTGACAAGGTCTCAGAATACCTTCGTTGGTCGCTCGATTGCACTATAGCAAGCATAACAATGTATCAATTAACTCGAACAATAACATAAAAATATAAAAAAAATATTAAAATTCTAATTCCAAACAAAACCGGATGTTACAGAAATTAATAAACTGAACATTTATTCAAAATGCAAATACTTCGTCAAAATAAGTGATTGGAATGCCGGCCATTTGTGTGTTGAGGATGATAAAATCTCTCTTCAAACCTACGAATAGTATAGTAAATGCACTTCGAGACATATCCGATCCTTTAAATTGTTCAAGTTAGTTGGACTGTTAACATAAACGCGATCCTTCAGGTAACCCCCACAAAATTGTAGTCGTCGTATCAAAATCATCCTTAGCCAATTCTTGGAGGTTTTGAACTTAATAAGGATAATACTTAATTTTATGCTTAATAGTTTTTACAGACTATATACAAATACCATGATTGCTTGCCAACACACTTGTAGATGTTTGAAATTTTATCTTCATTAATCGCACTTCTAGGGCTACCAGACCTTGGAATATCTTTTACACTACCAGTTTCGTCACCATAGATCTAGGTGCTCACAGGAGGACATTCGCAACTCTTCTTCTTTCTCTGAAATCTTCATGCCGTTATGCGTTAGGCTAGCCCTTCTTAACCCATCAGTCGCTGCTGTTTCTGGCCAGTCCTTCTCAACCCTTTAATTCACTTCCCTGTTTTCTCTACGATTTTCTGTATCCTCCCCATCCTTGTTTTCCTTGGTCTTCCTTTCTTCCTTTTTATATTCCTTCCTGCCTCTGTAACTGCTTTGACTTACCTGTTTTCGTTCATTCTTAAAATGTGTCCATACCAGTTCAATTGCTTTTTTTCAATATCAGTGAACATTGGTTCCTGATTCAGATGGACTTAATTTTTTTCATTCCTACATCGGTCATATTTGGTAACTCTTGTGATATATCCTTCGCAAAGATTCTTGCTTGTGTCAGGTGACTTTCGTCTCACTTCCAAAAGTATACACTGGGTTTTGCACTTATAAGCTCTTATAATTGTCGTCGACTTCCTTCTTCCCCATTACATATTTGTTAATACTATCGTTGTGGCCTTTCTCAATTTATTATTCATATCTGCATTTATATTTCCATCATCTGTTAAAATGTTTCCTTGGTATTCAAAGCTTGTTCGATTTGTTCCCCATCGAACCATTCTTTTATCTTCTTCTCTCTGGTTAGTAATCTTATTGATTTAGATTTTAAGCTTCACTATTCGCATGGAAATATAAATAAATGGAATAATAAAAAAAAAAGAATAAAACTTCATCTTGAAAAAAGTTTTGTTATGATATGGGTAGTTCTACAAAAATAGGAATTATTTGACGGTGTGCTTCTGTCCATATTCTTCCTAAGTAATTTTATAAGTTGTAACTAGCCTATGATATGACTTAGGATGCTTTAGTAACGGTAAAGAAGTGGCCAGTCAAAAAAGTATTTATTTATTATTTTATGGACATTTTTCATAAACATCTGGACAGGGGACTGGAACGATTTCAGGGAACTGAAGCTTTATAGAAAATAGACAAATTTGTATGAACTATTTTTTATTAAATATCTTCAAAGTAGAAAATATTCAAATCAAGAATGGTCTAACATTTTATTTAAAATAGACTAGAAAAATAATAGTTCTCTTTTCATGAAACATAAAATAATGTGAGTAACATCCAGACGATAACGTTTTTGTGTTTCTAGTTTATTCTTAGTAACAAATTCTTTTTTGCCCGCTCATAATCTACTGTGTTTGCCGTCTTCTAGAAAAGTTTCTACTACATCATCATATGATTTTTAGATTTTTTTATTTGCTCGCTTGTTTTTGTCGATTGCCAAACCTTCTTTTAGGTAATAATCCTATTTTGATGTTTCCATAGCTTGTTTCGTTTGACGGCTTCTCCTAAGAGTAGCTTTCGTGCAGTTCCATTTTTGCGTGAATCTCCAGTTTCCCTAAGTTATTAGTAATTTGTTTTTCTATTATTGCACCAAATACAGCTTTCTTTGCAACTTCTGCTCGTGTATTCTAATTTTCAGCTTGTTCTACTAGTTTTGGAAGTGGATGAAAGTGCTTCTGACTTCTTCAAACGACAAATCCTCTTCTTATATTCATTCAGTTGTGCTTTGAGTTTTGCTATCTTATCATCTTTTTTCTTAATTTCCAAATTGCGTTTTCGTCGTTGCATTAAAGACCGCTTCTTCACCTCAATTCTTCTAGGTGTTCCATTCTGTATTAGTTGCAATGGTCTATCATTCATTTACACCGCCTGAAACTAATGGCATATTTTCCCTTATGAAATCATTTATGTCTTTTTGTGTTGAAAGATTTTTCGTATAATGTGTAGCTGAATAGGTTCTTCAGTTCTTACGCGCTTTTCTTTGTTCTTGTGGTGTCTTTTCTGAAATTAGTTTTTTGGTTCCTTTTTCTTTCTCTTTTAAATATTTAAGTCGCTCCGTCTCTTTTTGTTCAGCTAATTTAACAAGATCATTTTTTATTTTTTGATAGCAGGCTCTCTCAGCATCTCTTTTCTTTTATAGTATCTAATCCCTGCTCAATTTGTTCTTCGGCTTCATTTTGGTCTAAAATAAATAAATAAAGTTGAGGCATAGTGCCAAATGGGAGTACAAAACGACTTTAAGATACTTAACTGTAGCCAATTGCTCCACATTCACTAGCCCCCTGGTTGGTTCTCAGTCCCCTGTCACCAAAATTTCCAGGAGACTGGGAATTTTCAAATTATTCTTATAAAAAACCGTTAAATACTAATTAATTAGATCCAAATCATCGAAAATAACCTGCATTATTGAACACTCAATTGTTTCAATCCTGAATACAGGATCATATAGTGATGATTTTCCATGGAAATACTTACCATAGGGTCCTGAGGAGTTGACTGGTCCAGCACGTGTACACATTAATGAACGGCGCGAACCGGAATGTAAAAGATGTTGGGCGTAACTGATGTTGAGATGCACATATAGATTTCATTCCAAAGTAAAGTCTCCGCAAGGGAAGTTTCGATAACTAAATATCATAACACAGTACCGCAAATAACAGCAATCTCAGGGGACTGATAATTGGAACTGAGGACAAAGTTCGGCGAATTGAATAATCGATGAAATATGATTTAACGGGATTAGTAACACTAGTATCGATACAAGTAACTATTATAGATTATATACAACGTAATTCCATATCAAATTCGATAGCCGATTTGTTGAAATATGATGGTAGTTCGAATTTTGTACTTGTGACACACCAGGGAACTGAGAATTTGGAAATAGTAGATTTTTGAGTAAAATTACATCTCTTCAACCAGCTTTTTTCGTTTTTCCGCTTAATTAAACTTGTTATTCACATTCTCATGCAAAAAAAGTCGATGTTTTGATGTAGAAACGTACAGAAAAGATGGAGCCGCAATCATTCCTATTTTTGTAGAACTACCCATATATTATATGCTGCTAATAATGTAACAGGAATATTGAGAAAATAACCGTGGCATGAATTTAGAAGCACCCTGTATATCCACAATGAATAGGTTTGTGTGTTTCATTTAAACGCAAATTTTTTCTTGAATCACACTGTATATATCTCCCGTTTGAAATATGTATTCAATTTGTGTATCTGCTTAATGTAATGCTTCATTAAAACAAATGACAACATTATTCCAAACGTAGCAAAACTACTCACAATCAACAAAAAAACTTAAATAACTCCACTTTGAAAAACTGACAGTTATATATAAATCATGTTTATTATTATACGGGAAAAAATATATTTCCTTTTAATAACTGGTATTCTTTGATTTTTATCGAATAGACTAGTAACTGTAAATCGACGATTTCCATGGATTGATTCTTGACTTGAATACGAACTTGTCTTTCCACATCAGTCTCGCTGATTGTCGATTTCGATGATTTTTGTTGATTAGAACGAACTGGGCTCGTTTTATTAGGTGCGCCGCTTATATGCAACTTATCTCGTTTTAAGCCACGAAATACACAGTGGATGAATCATAAAAGGTTAACCTTTTCCACTGCACAAAATTTTTTTAACTTGTTTATAAAATATCATGTTCCAACCTAGCAGCTGAATATTTTCATAAGCTTTGAAAAATTGTAGAAGCGAAAATTTTTCTGAAAATACGAAACAAGCATACATGAATTTAAAAGCAGAATACAAGAGTACTATTCAATTGCGGCGAAAAGAATATGAATTCGAAATTATTATGAAACTATCTAACTTGAATAATCCCAAGGAATTCTGGCAAACAATCAAACAGTTCCGTAACACATACAATCGCAAAGCTCTTCCAGTGCATATTTGGGAAAATTTGTACCAAAACCTAGAACAACGATGATTCTTAGTTTTCAGGATATCATTCACCCCTTTTTGGATACTCCTTTCGACACAAATGAGATTTATAAAGTAATCAATAAATGTGAAAATAACAAGTCTCATGGATGCGATGGAATATCTTACGAGTTTTTTTAAAAATCTTCCAAATAACTGGATTATTTATTTAACATCCTTATTCAATTCAATATTCGATTCTGCTATTATTCCGAAATCTTAGTCTAACAATTTTTTGGCGTAAGGGATGCTCGACAGATGATCCTGGAAACTACAGAGGATTAGCTCTGGTTAACTATTGCGTTAAAATATTCACTTCCCTTATTCTAAACAGACTGTCACAATGGACATATGAATGTAATATTCTGCCAGAGTGTCAAGCTGGCTTTCGTTCAGGCCGAGGCTGTCAAGATAATGTTTTTACCTTGAGCAGTGTCATAAATTTACATATAAGACATAAAAAACGGAAAGTGTTTGCAATTTTCGTTGATTTCAGAAGAGCCTTCGACTCGGTGGATCATGCGGATTTGTGGAAGAAATTATTTCAACTAGGAATATCAACAAAAATTCTCCGTGTAATAAAAATGCTTCAGCTGCATGCAACTGTGCAAATAAAGGGTTCTGATGGCTTAACTAAATCGTTTGAAGTGACTACAGGCGTTTTACAAGGAGAACCTTTAAGCCCCTTATTGTTTGCACTGTTTATAGCTGATTTTGAAACCTTTTTTCACGACAAAGGCGCGCAAGGTATAAACATTGATGACCAAAATGATGTATTGTCACTAATGTACGCGACGACCTTGTCTTGGCACACTCTTATAAATTAAGACAAAAATTATGCAATTTTATAGAGGAGGTTTCCGGAAACCTAGCTTTGATTTTTATAAAACAACCAATTGATTCCTACAACCAATAAATATTCATATTTGGGTGTAGTCTACACTTCATCAGGTAATTCATAGGCGTGCCCAAGGGGGGGCAGGGGGGCCATGGCCCACCCTAATCGGTGCACCCCAATTCCTCAAATATCAATATATTACAAACATTTCATCATTTTTAAATTTTAACTTTTTTTAATGATAGGAGAAAGCAGTTTTTTATTCTTAAAATGAATTGCGAGAAATTGAAGGGCGGCAATATGCAAAAGCAATGATGTTTAGGCAGACACGGCTCGTTGTTTTTTTATCAAAAGATTCCGATTTGATATTTGGCCCCCCTAATAAAAAAGTCTGCGCACGCCTATATCAGATATATTCAATGAAATGGCCCAATCAAGTGTCAACAAAGGTAAGCAGGTAATAGGCTCTCTTTTACCTATAATGGCTTAAACAAAAATTGATACTTGGCAACCTAGAATCAAATTCTTGGAGTCACTTACCCTCAGTGTCATGTTTAATTGTTTTTCTGTTTGGGGAGTGAGGTATTTGGATATTTTAGAAAGAGTTCAACTATATTTCCTGAAAAGAGTTCTTTTAGTTCCAATCAATACTCCAGATGCTATAATCCGTTTAGAGACTGGAAGAGTCAAGTTTGCATTTAATATTTTTAAAATGTCTCTCAGCTGGATACACAAAATACTAACAATGGATAATCATCGCTATCCCAAGCTCTGTTTTAAACAACAACTGCGTTTGGTCAACTCTACAGATATGAAGTATAACTGGACAGTTCAGTTGAAAAAGTTCTTTGTTGATATTGACTGTGACCATATATGGAACAATTTGAATCATCCTTCATTTATATCGCAGAGGAAAGATTTGTAGTCCAAATATTATACATATTTACATGTATCAGATGTCAGTGCTGCGTCTCGATATTCTTTCATGTATTTCTACTCTTCCTCTCCTACCACCTGTGAACCAAGCACGTACCTGGCTTTAAAATTACCCATCCAGGTTACCCGCACTTTTGCTCAAATTAAATTTTAAAATTAAATTAACATTAAATGGTATTGGATACATTATTGACCCTGAATTGGATTGTACTGTTTGTAATATTCATGAAAAGGAAACTATTTTCCACTTACTGTTCGATTGTCCGATTTATACAACAATGAAACGAAATATCCCTTGCCTTGAAAACGCGAGCTCACTGCTTCATGCCTTGAATGAAATCACAATTTTTGAGGCTAGGAAAATTGCACAATACATTTGGAATATCTTAAATCAATAATGTTTTGTTTTGTTTTGTGTAGCTGTTAAGATTCGCTTACCCTTTCAGATTTTAAAAATATTTTTTTTTATATAGAATTATATTGTACCATGCTGCAACATTGTTTCAGAAGCAATAAAATCATCATGATTATTATTATTATTATTATATTTACATAAGCAGTATAGTCAAATGCAGTCTTATCGTGCGGGTCCATACGATTCAACAAAGACATATTCACTGTTTTTGTTTTTTTTCATTGCGTTTAATCATAACTTCCAAATAAAATCCGTAAGTTGAATAGGACAGACATATGCAATTTCCACGGAAGCAAAAAGGATATGTATTCAGTTTTAAATTTGAAAAAGTCGTTCACAAGCGAAGTTTTTATTTAAATGTCAGTTTTGTGACTTCGACAATTCAAAGGGATAATATGAATTATAAGAAGCAATTTTCCGGTATTTTGCATCCTCAAGCAAACAAAAATTGTACTTAATCCGATATATTATTTCGAGAATTAATGAAAAAGTGGCAATTCGTCAACCAGTGTGCAGGAAACATCAACCATCATTATTTTCTCCGGGTATATTTGTAATATCACATTTTGGTAACCTCTGTTTCTTCTGATTTGATACATATGGTTAGTGAATTTTGTACCCGCACTATAAGAGCGCTTTTGACTATAGTTAGTTTAATTAATTAATTTAATATTGCTGTTCTTCTATTTGGATTACCACCAACCCTTGCAAGATTTAAATATTATTCTTATAAATTCAGTTTTGTAAGGATGTTATTTGCAGCGGGTTTGCAGTGGGTTTGCGCAAAATAGGCACTATGTCATTTGCATATAAGGAGGGAATATTTATCAAAAAAACCAAAATTATCTTGCATACCAATCAGGTATCGTGAAAAAACTAGAAAAGGAAATAGTTTCAAGCGAAGTAGCGTTGTGTATAATCATAGATATGGAGGGTGCATTTAATAAGAATTCATATGAATCAATTAGAGCAGCACAACAACAAACGATATCCAACCCTCCATAATCAACTGTGTTCAATCATTGCTAAGTAATAGGAAAATAATCACTCACCTCGAAGGTTAAGCGACTACTACAGACACTGGGGCTCTTTTTTGGGACTTATATTTCCAATATCGCCTTCGACTCAAAATCTTGTCGGAAATGTCCAAAAAATAATCCCCTGGAAGTTTGAGCCCACAGCATAAAAGTATTTCCCATTCAACATACGCGTATTCTTTTTTTAATATCTACATCTCAGCTGTATTTAATGCTATCAGATTGTTCTATAGTGGGATTTCCTATAAACTGTTAGCTCTACAAAAGTGCTGGCGTAGTAGCCAACGGATTTATGTCTTGCGTTGTTATCAACGAATTCGCTCTAAATAAGGAAGGGGCCCTCAATTACCATACTGATGGGTCGAGAACAAACGAAATAGTAGGAATAGAGTCGCTAATACAGCCATTGGAAACACTCCAACAATATTGCAAGCGAAAATATTATCAATAGATTTTTAAGTTTAAGAGTTCTTGAAAAAAGCCTAAGCTTAGCCAGAATATCTATTTCCTCTGATGGCCAGGATGCTTTGAAGGCTCTTGAGCCCAACTCTCATTTTGAGACTATAAACTCTAGATATTGAATATTTTTGGTATTTTAAAGCACAAACAAAAATATTGAATCAATACAACCCGTCGATGTTGTATACTTCGATTTCTCCAAAGCTTTTGATCATGCTCCTTAACAAAGACTCTTGTATGTGTGTATTTGGGGATGACATTCACTGAGACCTGAAAGATCTATTGTGCCCCTTACTTTCACCTAGTTTCTGAGGAGAGTCTCAGGAACTAGTTGCTCATTTAGTCCTATTTCCCGGAAGAATTTTAGGATATCTGCAGGCTTCAACTTAGGTAAATGTTCCTCTTCGAACGAAGACTCTCACATAAGCTTGATCACTTTGGGATGCACTTGCATCTGTTGAGCGATAACTTTCCAACGGATATGCATTTTAAAGTAGGGGTAGGAGAAGCAATCTCAGAAAAACAATTAAGGCAAAGTGCGATGCCTAAGAGTTCTGTTCTGGGACCTCTGCTATTCATAGCATATATGAGCGATCTCCCCTTTTATGTTTCAAGCGAAATATATTTCTACGCAGATGAAATACAAATTTATTCAAATCCAATAACGAACCTTCGGGACGGTTTATACTTTATCTCGTTATAGTGTTCTCAATGGATGCTCCCTCTCAAAGCTGCTAAGTGCGTAGTGCTTCCAATCAGTAAAAACCACCAACTTCTTTCGTAGGTACTTCATAAACGGTCAAACTTGGTCCCACCATATCTTGTGAACAACCAAATGTGCTAAGAACAGGCTGTATCTTATAAGGAAGTGTTTTTCGGGACTTACTTACGTTTCTAGACCTCATTCTTGAATTTGCGGGGCCCATCTTGTATCCTGACTTGATTCGTGATAAAATTTAATTAGAAAAATTTCAAAGAAAAGCCACTAGACTTCCCTTGTTAATAAAGGAGACTTTTTTTGAACTTTCACATAATCGTGGAGGTCTTATCAAATTATTTGAAATATCGAAACGCAACTTTGGACTTCTTTCTGTGATATTTACATTGAACGAAGACAACCGGGTCAAAGGACGCACGAATTAAAATTCAAAAAAGAAAACCTTGTAATCAGATCAAGATCAAGACAAAATTTTCTGGCTACTAGAGTTTTTGACGCCAAGAACAATTTCAATGTTGACACTACCACCAATATATTTATAAAATACTAGGCCGCCTTATACAGGGTGCGGCATTAGTGCGAGGAGGTCCAATTACTCACTTGTCGTTTGAGAAAAAGCTTCAGTTAGATGAAAGTTGAGCAATATATAGGAACATATTTTGGAAATATTTTCAAATAGGCAGGGCCATCCATATTGGCAGGTTAAACCTCACTAATCTTCTTTCATATATAACACCCTGTATGTTTCCACATTTTTCGATTCTCTTGTTTCTGTGATATAAAGTATTGTAATGTTTTACAAGGTAATTTAAAAGATATGAGTCCTTTTTTATTAATTTCCTAGTAACATTAACACCCTGTACCATTTTAAAGATTTGATATCAAGAAATTTTTGATATAGTTTTCTATTGTCCAAAATTATCAACATAGCGCGATATTCGCTTTTTATATACAGGATTCGTCATAAATCGGAATAATCATTTACTGGGTTTTCTTAAACGGACCACTCTGTATTTTAGTATTGTAATGAAATAGTATTGTAAGACACTTTATTATTTATTAAGCATTCC
>CAJUYG010007599.1:0-10718 GCA_910591675.1 Galerucella calmariensis | reverse complement strand
GCTGCCCTTGCTTCGCACATTATGACACAATGTAGCGGAGGAAGGTCCAGCATTGTCTCCAGCGCCGCTGTAGGAGTAGTCCTCATTGCCCCTGTAATGCCAATGCATGCAAGTCCTGGACCTTGCTTAGTTTTAGCATAGCAGAGGATCTGGATCTTTGGCCACCATATGTGATGCTGGGAATGACAACCATTTTGTACAGCCAGTGTACCATGCTGGGTCTAAGTCCCCATTTAGTGCCGTAAGTGCGTCTGGCAACCATGAAGGTCACCTCTGCTTTCTTGATCACGTGCTGGAGGTGTCGGTTCCAAGGTAAGCCTGGGTCTAGGATAACCCCAAGATATTTTACTCCATCCGACAATCCTACTGGCTCACCTTGAAGCGTCAGAGGGCCAAGTCCTTTCCTTTTCCTTCTTCTGGTGAACGCAATTATCTGTGTTTTCGAAGGACGTAGCCCTTCTTTTACTGTCCAGCCTGTTACTACATTTAAAGCCAAGGTGTCTTAAGCGCACTTGAAAATCATTGCAACGTAACGGTAGCCTGGGTAACAGTCAACGAGGGTCTTAAAGGCAACTAATTGCCTGATGAAAAGGACAAGGCTGATCAATTGGACCGGAACCCTTCTGCGGCGTCGCAAAGTTGACAATAAATATTTCCACAAGGAAGTGAATGTCACAGAAATTTTAAGAATGGTGAATAATCTCACCAGGACAGAGACTGGCAAAACGGTACATCAGAGGACATTCGCCAACTTTTACGGCAGACCAAATAAGAAGACTGGAAAAATGTAGTCAGTAGGTATGTTTACAAGGCACTGTAAGCTTAACAGGCGCGCAGAGCTAATAATGGAGTTGACAGACGAAGCCACGTGCAGATTTTGTCACCTAGAAGGGGAAACTGCAGTGCCACTGCCTGGTGAATGAGCGGTTTCTTGTATTAGGCAATGAGGAGCCACTGGTGAAAAATTACACGAGAGATTCAGTCTCGGTGCTGGAGAATGTATCCTAGATTCAGAGGACCACAATAGATCTGAAAAGGTCGCAGTGGACTAGGCCGATTAGCAGCCTCATTAAATCTAAACTAATTGGTACTTGCGATCAATAAACGACACAATCTAATTTTATGTATTCAGGGAGTGAATACGTGCTTAAACTTCATTGAAAAATAAACTTTTCGCGTCCTGTAAATTATTCCAATAAACTCCGGTTTCCAACTGAAAATGTCACTGATTGACATCGGATTATTGGCGTGCTTTGAACTTTTTACCGGTATTTGCCGTAAATGCGTCGCTTTTGGAATTGCTTTGACCTATTTGTATTTTCGACGAGTCGATAATAAAACAAACTTGTTTCCGATTAATTGATGCAGCCAAAGTGTAACGTTTTGAATTAGTTGGAGCGTTCATAAACCAGACAACGGATAAAGTATTTATCCATGAGCTGGGAAACCTCAAAGCTTAATTTACACCCTTGAATCTGGAAGATTTATTATTCAGTCTGCCAACGACCAATTAAATCATGGTGCTCTAACGTAGGAATAATGAATGTTGAGTGAATTAGAGAATTCGAGAAAAAATATATATATGCAAAAATCTCGGAACTCGAAACAATAGGGATGTGTGAAGCTTGTTATCAATAGATTCGAGGATCATACCATTATAATGCCTTGTCATTGTCTGTCTTTTTGTGAATATAATTATTAATAGATATTTACATTACAAGTTGCGGAAGCTTACTTTTAGGTGCAAGGTATATTTAAATAGCCGAGGCTATTTGAATACCTACGAGCACTTAAAAGGGCTTTTGCTGCGTGTAATGTATTAAACTTTTTATTCTTCCCCGATTTTATTACTAAAACACACAATTTAAAGATGCAAAAATTCTCTGTAGACTGCAATAAAATGGGTAGAAGGCGTGGGTTAACGTTACATACTTTTGTAACATTCGTGTCACTAACTAATATTTTGACAGTTGTCAAATGATTATTCTTCCATAAAGTCTACATCTTTTAAAATTAATATTTGGCTAGAGTCTACTTAAAAATGAATTCCATTGAAGAAGCAGCCATTATTGCGTGCAGAAGTTTGTTGCCGGAAAAATCTAAGGACCGTTACAATCAAGCCTATGAAAATTTCATCAAATGGTGTACAACGAAAGATGTGTCCACAATAACTGACATATTATTTTTTCGTTGTCCGGGGCACGAAAGTTTTTCATACTTAGCAGCCGATGACCTAGCATGTTTTAATTTCGCTTTCGCTTGCCTATTTAAAATGAATATATATATTTTTCTACAATCACATTGAAAAGTAGGCTTTTTCAAGTGCAACAAGTGAGGAAAGTGATACTTTCCCGCACGCGACGGCAGTTGACATGAACGACGCAAAGCGGAGTTCGGGTAAGCGGTCAAGAGCGGGAAAGACACTTTACGCATGAGTCAGAACATTATTTTTTCTACGACCGTCTATACAAAAAAGTATACCAACCCATTTTTCAAAAGTTATTTTATTTCAACATACACATACAAAACTTTAACCAAAAACTATTATTATAAATATTAATATTAGAAACACAATTCATTGCATTCTGTAAATTACTTAAAATTGCCGGTCCAGTGGAGTTATTTGGTGTTAACTGGTAAGTAGATGACGTTGATGAGGATGGCATCGGTTGCAGGTCACATAAAGATGACGATTAAGTTGACGGAAACGGTTTTAGGTCATTTGTAGATGATAGAATTTAATTGATATATTTTTCTTATATCAAATCCAGGTGGTTTGATAGTTGTTTTAGGACACTACTTTAAAGATTGTAAAGGGTTGTATCAAAATATCTTCATTATTTTATATTTTCAAAAAATTAAAAATGCAACAAAAAGCTAGAAAAGATGTAGATTTTATTTGATGAAATATTTATTCACCTGTTGTAACAATATTTGTTATTTCCGAAGTAAAAAACTATCTAATAAGGTCAAAATTCGCACTAGTGCGGGAAAGTGACACTTTCAAAACTAAAATTCGTGCGGGAAAGTGGGTTTAAACGCACGGTCGTAGAAAAACACAATTGTATTGACAGTGACAAATATGAAAGTTTGAAACATATTTGAATTGACTTATTTAAACTGACAGATTTTAGGAGTTTTTATGAATTCTACTTTATATTTGTTTTCAATAGTTACAATTGAGTGATTGCAGAAAAATTGTTGTATGTATTACGAGCAATAATGTATCACTTTTTGCTTTTAATCCATAAATAACTATTTCGTAGGGGGGAGAATGAAAAATAATGTAATGTTTTTCTTATTTATTTGAACTATTTTTACCGTGGGAAAAAATCATACGCTCACTATGGCTAATTAGTTAATTACTATTGATTTATTGAAGAAACGCTTACGCACTACAATAAACTTAATTTATATACACACTACTTAATGTCTACTAATTTATCTACACTCGGTATAATAATTGTCCTAATTTATCTTCAACACTATTTATATTCACTATCTGTTCACTCACTGTATACTGAAACTGTTTACCGATTCACTGTATACTGAACAACTCTTCGACTCACTCAAAAACCCGCGTATATATAGTCCTACGTAACTCCAGAACCTTCTTGAATATACCACCTCTGCGTATACTTTATAATTCGAGAACATTCGTGAATAAACCATTGTATGGTACGCTTGGAGAACAGTCTAAATATTACCTGCGAAAGAACCTTTCTAGAAAGGTCGCATTCATAGTTTGCGGCCGGCTTCTGAATCAGTGAGTTCGTAACAGTAATTATGTTTTTTGAAAAAGTATAGTAAGCACCTAGTGTCAAAAACATTTCCAGTCACTCGTTTCACAAGGCACTTGTAACGTTTTTGACACTTGGTACTCAATATACTATTTTTCGCAATCACATTGAGAAGAAGGCTTTTTTGCTTGCCATTGACAACGAAAAGTTGACGTTTCTTGAGGAGAGCTACTACTGCTGCTTAGATGATACAGACGTACACGGGACTGGGGGTCAACAACTACGAGGACAACATGTCAGAAATCTTTTTACTGATTACTTCGTATCGCCTGAAGGCAGTTTAAGTTGGCAAACTGATATGATATAACCAAATATATTGTGGTTGTTTAATATACAACTTGTAAAAAGTGAATAAATCATTTTTTGTAGTTTATAAAGTACCTATTTAAGTTATGAATTTTTCTTATCATTTGCTCTTCTCTCTTCCGGACTTCACGAATTGTGGTTAGGACACATTTCTTCTAAAATCTTCTGCCAAGCAGTAATTTTTTTGTCGCTATCTTTGTATGCCTTGTCGGCAACATCCCACAAGCACGTCTTACTTTGCACCAGAACAATAAATTTTTCGGTATCGAAGACTTCCATGTTCAAAACTCGACTGGCTAGGTTTGTGGCTGCGCGGTTAATGTGAACAGTCAGGCAAGTAACAATATGTTTCATTTCGGACGGACAGCCGCGCGACCGCGGCAAGATGCGGTTGCAAAAACGGTTGCTGCCGCTTGGCTGCTAGTGTGGCACCATTTCATAAACAACCATGTATTTTACAGAACAGCGGTTGTGACCGCGCGGTTGCAATCGCAATCGCAATCGCAACCGCAACCGCAACCGCAACAGCAAATGTGTCACCGGCCTTAAAGAATTTTACTCTTCGGACTAGAGCAAACAGGTGGAACTTTACACTCTTTACACATGCACAGTGCTGAATCTCAAAGTTTCTGCCTTTGTAGTGTAATATACTATTGTTGCACTAGAGCAATAAAGAGCTATTTTTTCCACTAAATAGAGTTCAATGAAGTTTTTTTTATCTAATTCCGCTATCAAATGTGACACTTTAAGTCACTCATTGACGATAGGTAACGTCACATTTTTCATAACCCTCATATATCAGTTATGAAAATTAGTTATGTAAAAACTTTACGTAACTGCTTAAGTTTCAACATAAAGATACCACATGAGTTACAAAGAATAATTTATTAATTAAGTACTGTCAAAACTGACAATTATTTCATTATTTAAACTGAAAATTACCCCATTATTCCAATTCAATAGCATTTTAAGATTTATAAACATTGCAAACAACATTATTCAGGACACAGTTATTTGAAGTAAGTCAATTATCTGGGTGAATACTTCATAGTAACAAAACTCTTAACACCATTTGAATCCACTTCAATATTATCATTGTAATTGAAGATTTTATTGAATATTATGGAAGCGCGGAATTAGATAAAACGTTGTACGTAAACACGTTATGAAGATAACGACATTGTTCAACTCGCGTAATTTGCAGAACTCGCTTGCGCTCGTTTTGGCAAATATTACGCTTGTTGAAAAATATCGCTCTTTTCAAAACTAGTTACGTAAATAACTATTATTTGCATGAAGAAAAAAAATTAGTCGAATGTTTTTGAAAGAAGAACGAGTTGAAACAAGATTTAACTAAAGCAACTAAGCTAACTTGAAGGGCAAGGCAAATTTTAATAAACACTAATATTATAATAGTATGTTTATTATGATATTAGAAGAATAAGTGATACTTTATGCGAAGTGCATTTTTTTAAAAATTTTCCTCCAAACATGCATAATTTTATTCGAGATAAAACAATAACAGGATACGAATTTTTAAATCAAGATGAAAAGAATAAATTTCCAAAACTTTATAATCTGTTTATTCCCTTTTTGGTATCGTTATCATGTATTCGTACTTGTTTGGCATCTACCAAAACAAATATTTTGAATCATGTGCTTATATGCTCAGGAGTATACCTAAGTACTTATACTCCTCATCATATAAATAATATTTAATATCCTTGAAAAAGGTCACATAAGCTACCGATTATAATTTGAATATACACTGTGTTATTTATAAGATGCAACACAGGGATTCCTGTACAAAACTGTCAAACGCTAGCTGAAAAATAATAACAGATTTGGAAAGGTCGTTGAAAAATAAGTTCAAATGCACTTTTAATTTTCTTAAATTCGCTCTGGTTTACAAAAGTAGTACACCATTTTCATAACACTTTCGAATACTGAAAACAACACAGCGTGGAATCGAACCGCCATACTACTCATTAAAATCTCAAATTTCCCATGCTTTAACCCGTCTGGCTATCTGCTACGCGGTTGAAAGTATTCGAAAGTGATATGAAAATAGAGCTCGCCTTTTTTAAACATAGCTGTCCTTTTTTTTAATATTTCCAAATCATTTTTTATGAACGCTATTTGGTCGCAGTTGACAGTTTTGTACGGGAATCTCTATGTCGCATCTTATAAATATATCTAATATGATAAAAATATCTCTGGTATTCCAAGTGTTGTAAATTTTTATCTATACATCTCAGCAACTTGTTGATTAAAAGTATTGCGTAACACATCGTCGGCTTACTACGAAAAGTGACCAAGTTACTTGTTGGATTTAGATCTATACAGGGAAAAGTGTCCAAGTATATATCAATGATAAAAAAAAGTATGTTTTGTAAATAATAGTATATTAAGGGTGGGTATTATAAAACTATTTTGACACATAACCAAAAGTTAACTTGTAGAATGACGTCACATGTTATAGTTAACTTTAAAAAGGCGGAGTTAACTTTGTCGGGTGGAAGAGGTATCGATTAAAGTTAACTTTATGGAAAAACCAGGTTTTCGTGATTTGATCTGTTTTGTCAGTTCTGTCAACAATTTGGCATTTATAATCTCAATTAATTACAATGGATTCAATTTTACTATATAGGAGTGAACCTAATAATATTTTTTGGACCCCACCAGTTTTAAAGCTCTCTACTTTTTCTTGTCCATACTTTTTTTTGTTTCTTCTTTTAAATTTCCCCATTTATCTGGCAACTGTTTAGTTGTCCTAGGGGGAAATCCAATCTCCACTAGTTTTTTTGAGATATCATTCTAAGCAGTTTCTTTACCTTTCCACAAAACACTCCACCATGTCCTTAAATTCTTCCACTAATGATAGAAGAGATTCAATTTCCTCATTGAAAAAGTTTATGGCTCGTCTATCCATTCAGACAAGAACAAATAAAATAAAAATTCGACATTGGGGACGAAATAACAAATACACCAAAAAGACATATCAAAACTAGACCATAAAACTAAAGTCAAAATGCTGAAACTCTAGGCCATGCTCCATGTTATTCTTGTTTTTATTTTTCTTCTTTTTTTGAAAATGAAACTTTTATAAAACTGACATTTTAAAACCTAAAGTTAACTTGACTGTTAAATTCAAAGTTAACTTCTAGACATGTTTATAATACCCGCCCTAAGTATCAAGAACGGTAAGGGTTGTTGTTTCTTTTGTGTAATGAATGGAGTAATATATTATTTAGGACCACTTAAATGTATGTAGGGCTAAGACGTAGTTTACTTACCGACGTCTGAACGGTAAGTAAATCACTTACCGACGTGTTAGACTTAGAAACCCGTAAACACAACTTACTGACCTGACAACCGATGCTGTAAATAAACAGAAAAGATGGATCGCGCAAAAAAATATTAATAATTGGATTTATGCAATCTGTCTTGTATCATAAAATTGAAATATTGTTTTCTGCAAATAAATGGAAAATAATTGACTTGGTCACTTTTCGTAATAAGCCGACGATATCCGGTGTAATTTATTGAAATGTAGCCTTGTAGTTGTTAGAGTCTCTGGAGTAGGAGTAGTATAACATCTGTCTTTAATAAAAGACCGTCTTAAAAGTCTGGAATCGTCAATTCTGGTGAGTGGGCCTCTCAATTTATACGACCTTCCCAATCCACATGATATCTCCAAATGTTTCTGATAATGAATTTTTAGCCCCAAGTGAAATTATTGTTGGCGCACCATCTTGCTTAAATTGTGAGTATAACATACAATAAACAGTTTTTTCTACGAAAACCTCGATAAATGTTCATTTTATAACTATAACTTCAATCATAAACAAGCACATTTTGTACAGAATTTCATTCTTGCATCGGCTGCTAGGCAAGTTGCTAAGCAGCAAATGCGAAATGGAATATTTCGTATTAGGTCTAGATTCACTCTAAAATGACGACTCCGGCTTGTCAAATTGTGACGTCTATCGACAAATTGATGAAATGTCAGCAGATCGTTTCTGTCAAAGTTAAAGGTAACGGGTAATTTCATAGTTGCTTTCTATAAATTAACGATGTGTTGTCATAGAAAAAGTATAGTATGCAATTCGCAACATTAAAACAATGCAAAACAAAATAATGGTAAACCTTGTTTTCAGTCTTCCCTCCTAATATAGTTACGTGGCCGTTGCGTCAATGGGCTACCCTATTCGTTTTTAGTTCATCGATAAGCTTTCGATAGTCAGTTCCGAGCGTTTGGCATGTTGCAGACTTTGGAGTGTTCTATGCATTACAGATCAGGCTTTGCCTTGTATAAAAATATGTGCATGGTAGCAGATTCAGTATGACTTCCATCCCACCCGTGAGAATTCTTTTTATGGCTTCCGTAAAATAGAAGGTATATGAAACCATCAATTTGGTATTCCCACGCCACACTTTGTCAAAAGCTTGGTCTGCATCTCAAAATATTGTAGTATACTTTCTACGAGACTTTCTATAATATTTGTCATTACTCGATGGAAAGAAACAATTTAATTTGTTCAAATTTTCATTATAATATTTGAACTCGTTTAATAAAGCTACTGTGTTACCCAAGTAACACAATAAGCATAGAAGTAGATTTAAAATCGACTTTTGTGTCACTCTTGAAGCTAATAGGCAATTAAAACCGTCCATTAAAGCTTCTACATGTATAGTTTGGCAAGTTTATCTGAAGCTATGCGGCGTCGGTAAGAGGCGAGGAAAAAAAATGGCGCCTATCTGTCAAACGTACAAATGGCGTACGGTACCTATTTTACCAAGTAAAACTGAAAATACAAAGGTAACTGACAATACCAACGCCACTGGATAGATCAATATCAGTCAATTGACGAAGTGAGAGGGAAGATCTCACGCACGCGCTTGCCAATAAGAAGTCAGCTGGTCGATACAAATCACCAATTATGTAATTCAGGGGGTGTGGTCATTATGGTTTTCGTACAACGCTGCCAGAGCTTCAAAAAGCGCATAACAAATTTGGAAAAGTGTTCATCTTTAAATATTCATAAATTGAAAAAATAATGTTAATAGAATAAATCCAAGTAAACAAGCACATTATAAAATTAACGTTTATTCATATTTTTAATATTGTTACTAATAAAAAGACCCTTTTCTAATTATTATCACTACATAGTGAGATCCTCAGTTTTGTCATAGTTAAACGTGGCAATGTCGAATTTTTTCGACTGCATTCCTTTCACGGTTTCAGATAAACTTGCCAAAGTATAGCATTCATTACGTAATCGCTGTCTAAAGGGAGCGCGCGGTTTGGCCTTAAAGAAGATTTGAAAGCTTATTAGCAACTCAACCTATAGGCCTGCATAGCCAT
The DNA here is from genome assembly GCA_910591675.1 of Galerucella calmariensis. Lineage (NCBI taxonomy): Eukaryota > Metazoa > Arthropoda > Insecta > Coleoptera > Chrysomelidae > Galerucella > Galerucella calmariensis. Next base: position 1,244 of record CAJUYG010007599.1, on the reverse strand, counting down.
AAATTGGCACCAAAAGAGCATTTTATCAGATTTCATTGCCAACATTGGCTGTCAGAGTGATATAAAGAAGCAGTCGTTTATTCCAGATATTGCTTTCAACGCTTTGAATGATCATGCGCAGTTAAACATTTCTCGTGAGAATGTAATGAAGTTTTGTTTTGGATAAATATAAGATTGATATTGGAAATTTATGCCAACAGTTATGTAAGTGTTCACAAAAACAAACATCGTCAACAGTGATGGCAGATCTTTCCTTCAATATATATATAATGACAATTATTATTGTTTTTGAATCTGGAAATTATCATTGTGAACCATTAGAAATCTCTGCAAACCTTACTTTTTTGTAAAATGTGAAAGAAATGCTTCCTGAAAACAGAGGGACCAGTGATAACTGTGAGCAAAATATACTTTTTTATTGGTGAACCATTTTACCTATTTAAAGCACGCCTCAGCGTGTTTAAATCGAACTTCAAAAAACGCGCGTGTTTTGAAGTTACCGTGGCAACATCAACAACTCGAGTCTAAATCTATGGTCTAAATCATGTCAAAATGACACTTTTCTTATTATTGATCTGACAGGAGTAGTTTGTAACGTCAAAACTTTTATTCGAACAACAATTTAACAATGTCAAATTTATAAATTAAAATGGAAAGTGCCGTTGGTATTGTTTGGAATATTAATATTTCGATTTTTCAAATCTTAGGGAATGGTATTTAAATTAATACTATTGACATTCACAGAACTCAATAAGGTTGAACTTCCATCATAATACAAATTTGACACATACAACCATTTGACATTTAGTTCTTATTTCCATCCATGGAGACTAGATAAGGAGAACTGACTCATACGGGAACATTGACAAAAATGGCCTCAAAATCGTCTTTCTAAGTAGTTTGGTTTTTGACCGCAGCGTGCGCATTGTACCTTAAGAACCCATTTCTGACAGAAACTACAATAACCTTACTTTTTATAGATGACAGTAGTCCGATAGTAAACATTACTAAGAAAACTAAAGTTTTTTCAGTAATCAAAAATATTCAGATAAATAAAGTAGGAGATAATTATTATCTTGAATCAAAATTATAATTATACCCCACTTGTGAGAAGTATAGAAAAAGCACAATTGCACACAAAATACTTCACTTTTGCTGATTTTATTATTATTCTGTTCTATACAAGTATATTATAAAAGATCAGGAAAAAGAAAGGTGAACAATGATTTGAAGAAAAACTAGAG
>CAJUYG010007598.1:0-10719 GCA_910591675.1 Galerucella calmariensis | reverse complement strand
CACTCTCGACCCATGCCCTGTGAGCACCTGCGTCGAGAAGTAGTTCATCTCTCCAAATTTCCGGTCCACCCAATTTCTCCTGTTCCCAATCGCTCCTTTTAGCTCGCACTCATACTCATCCCACCTTCTCTCCATTTTCTCATCCATCCATTCCTGTACTTCCTCTCTGCTCGCACCCCTCCAGCGTTTCTGTCTGGCTCTAGCCATCAAGTCCAATGGATGGGACCGTGACAGCACTGCTGCCGCCAGTCCACCCACTGTCCTGTACGCCTGCACCACCTTCAGAAGTATTCCTCTCTGCACCCGCAGGAGTGATCTAACCCTCGCATTCACCCCTGCTTTCTCACCCCACACTTTCGCGCCATACAGCATACTCTGCTCTACCGTCCTACCAATTATCCTCCTCTTACATTCTCCCGGTCCTTTCACATTACCCATCAATCTTCCCAGCCACGCTGCCCTTACTTTTGCCTTCTGTGCAGCCTTCAACATATGGGTTTTGAAGGATAATTGGCTATCCAACCACACCCCCAGATATTTCACCGCTTCCTCCATCCGAATTTTCTTTCCCTTCACCATCACCACCACCTTTCTTGCCTTGCTCCGCCCCTTCACCAGTAGCCCCTCCGTCTTATCCTCAGCCACTTCCATTCCACACCGCTCTATCTTCTCCACAATCTTCCTAGACATTCTCTCCGCCTTTCTATCTATCTCCACCTCTCCCTTTGCCGTACATACCAGATAGACATCGTCCGCATACACCGAAATCTCACATCCCTCTTTACATGCTATTCCACAAACTTCATCAAACACACACTTCCAAAGCGTCGGTCCCAGAACCGAGCCCTGGGGCACTCCAATCTCCGTCCCATACCTTCTCCTCCTAGTGTCCACTATCGCACGCCCCGTCAGGTAGTCCTATACTAGATTAACTACCTCTCCCCTACTCCAAGCTTTGTCAACGCGCTCAACACCGCCCGTTTACTGACACTGTTGAACGCGTTCCCCACGTCGAAGAACACACGCAGGGCCAATTTCTCATTCCTACCGTTACCCTGCCTAGCCCTTTGCACCAAGTCCACCACCCTGCCCAGCGCTGAGATGCATGACTTCCCTTCTGCAAACCCATGTTGGTTTTACCTAAAACCCCCATTCCTATCAACTTCCTCCTAAATCCTAACCTTTATTATCCCCTCCATCAATTTACCCAATCCACACAGCAGGCTGATGGGCCTGTAGTCCCCCGCCGGCTTCCCATCCCCACCCGTTTTCTTCGCAAGGATCACCCTGGCCACCTTCCACCTTTCCGGGAACTCTTCTTCCCTCAGTAGGTATCCTGTTAAACAGTTCCAAAAAGTATTCCCCATTGTCATCCAACATCCTCTTCACCATATCACCTCTCATGCCATCTATCCCTAGGGCTTTCCTCACCTTAACATTTCTCCCCCCCTCCTCCACTTCCCACTTCTCTACCGACCTTATCCCTCTCATTTTCCCTATCTCCCAAGTATTATGGGCTTCCCGAATTCTGCCCTCCACACCTCCTTCTATCCCTTTAAACAATTTCTCTAATCTCTTTCTCCCAATCTTCCTCTAGCACCACGTTCTTATTTCCACCCATTATTTCCACCGCTATCTTATACGCCTTCCCCCATGGGTTGTTTTCCAACTCCCCCAGTAACTTTTCCCACTTTCTTCTTTTTTCCCTCTCCACCCTGCGCTCCAGTTCCTTCTTCTTCTCCTTTTCCTTTTCCCACCATCCCTACTTTTCCCCTCAACATACGTTTTCGTTCCTTCTTACACTCTCTCCACAGACTCTCCATTTCCTAATTCCACCAGTAATTAGCCCTCCACTTGCGCCTATTACTCTTTTTTCCATCTTCCCTGCAGCCCTGTATCACAACATACAGTTTCTCTACTTCATGCCCAAGTCCCCTTCCTATCTCCTCCCTTACTTTCTTCCTCATTCTTTCTGCCTCGGCCTTCGTCCACTTCCATCCCTACTCTCCACTTCCATCCCCACTCTTTCACCAATTCCTTTCTCCCTCCTCTTATATTCGTCTCCACATAGCTATGTAAACTTAAGCTTTTCTCATCCTCCAGTACCCTCCAACTACTCACTCTTTCCCCCAGCCATTCATCACACGCTATTATGTCAATAAATGATGAGCCCCCGTCACCCCTCACAAAGGTGGGCAACAGTCCATCATTCAGCACCGCCAATCCGTTGGATGTCAACACTTTCTCCATGATCTCTCCTCTCCTCTCCGTTTTTCTCCCTCCCCAGGCAGTATTCTTGGCATTGAAGTCACCTGTCACCATTCTTCTTATATTTCCTTTTCCCTTTAGACACCCTAAGATCTTCCTCCAGTCCTGTCATACTCCTCTCATATTTTTCTAGGCTGACATTCGGACTTATATACACACTGTATACCAGCATGTCTCCAATTCGCACTACCATCCAACCGTTACCCTCACTTCATCCGCCCTCATTCCATATCCCACCACTCTTATTCCTGCCTCTCCCGTATCATCCATTATCCAACCATGCTTTCCCACATATCTAGCGTTCACCTCAGATCCACACACCACATCCACTTCCCTCCTACCAATCACCACATCTAGAACATCATGTGCTACTCTGCATTTCCCTAAATTTATTTGTAACACCCTCCATCCCTCCTCCACATTTTTTCTTCCCGAGGTCTGTTCTCCCCTTCCTCCTATTTGACCGGACTCATCCCCTCTAAGGGGTCCAGAGAGTCCCTCCCACTTTTTCCATCTTTGTCTCCATTAACTACATCAACTACCTTCCTCCCCCTACTTGTGTCCCCTTTCCCCACATACCCTACAAAGTAAGGCTTGCCGACAGTCTCTGACCATGTGCCCCATGTTCTTACATAGTCAGCATTCCCTTATCTTCTCCACTCTCCTTGCCTTACATCCCGCTACTTGATGGCCCTTCATTCCACAACCAAAACATCTGCCCTCCTCTCTCCCCTCTATAACATTCACCCTATTCAAGTTCAGCTTAATTTCCCGTTTTCTTAGTAAGGCTACCGCCTTTTCACATTCCACCCTCACCACCGCCATTTCCATGCCGTTCCTCTCCCTCACAACTTTCAACACCCTTGTCCGTTCCCCAATCAATTCCTCTATTTTCTTACTCACCACTCCATCTTCCATCCATGGGTCTATCCCTACCATCTTAATGGTTTTTGTTTCCCTCCCCGCCTCCACTGCCCTAGTTCCTGTCACCTTTTCCACCTCCTTCAGAATTCCCCTCACCTCAACCCCCTTCTTTGCCTCTATAACCACCTCCCTGTCCTTGAGACTCTGAGTCTATCCACCCATTTTCCTTCCATCTCCGTCAGACCCTTCTTAATCTCATCTATCCCCTCCTGGTTGTCTTCTCCAAGATCCTTCAGGATTACCGCCTCATTCCTGACCTCCTTTTCCCTATCTATATAAATAGTCACATCAGTCCCATCAGCTCTAACCCACGCGACCATCTTCTGCAGCACCTCCACCTCCACATGCTCAAGCCTTTGTAGCCCAACTCTGACCCCGCTTCCCACTTCCCCAAACAGTCGACTCATCATATTAAACACCTACCTCCCATCCCTACAATCCCCCTCCATCCGACAGATCAACACCTCCGCGTTGACCCTGGTCCCTTTTCTTTTCGTAGTGCGAACCTCCTTAACCCACTCCATTTCCTCTCCTTTTTCTGCCAGCATCGGATACCTATCCCTAAACATCTTCTGTATGCAGCAACGTTAGCGAACATCATTTGGACTGGTGCGAGAAACGTCCAAACCGACTGCTCCGCTCTGCAACAAACAGTTGTTCGTCGGTGTTCCAATCCGAGCGATTAGATTTTTTTTTATTTTGTGGTGAATATTGCTCGTTAAACAGATAGTTTAGCGTCAGTATTAAAATTTTATAATGTAATGTGTTAAACAAATTGAATTGTTTCATTTCATCGTTCAGTATGAATCTTCATCAAAAGTAAAAGTCTCATCTATTCAATTTATAAAAAAATTCAAATGAATCTTCAACCTTCAACTATTATTATTGTCTGCCTAGGTGTTGAAAAAATACACTAAGTGAAGGTGTTTTTATTTGATAAATAAAGCCATAAAAAGGAAAAAAATATATAATTCAATAAAATAAATTCATTAAATTCAATTTAAAAAAAATGAGTTGAAAAGTTTATAAATGGGTTAGTAACTGAAAGTTAAAATATAAAATCATAAAATTAAAAACGTTGGCAAAGCATTACGAATTTAACAATTTACTTTCCTTGAGGATTCTTCTTAATATAATCCGGGAACTGAATCCAGTGAGTTGTTCTTCCAAAAACTCACTTTAGGTAGGTAAGGTTAGGGAAGTTCAAGTACTGTGCATTCCATGAATTGTGTATGCCAAAAAATCTGTGTTCTAGGATATGTGTAATCCAGGAACTCACAGGAAATCTAGGCTCTATGGAACAGTATAGTCTAGTAACTTAATCCAAGGAACGGTATACACCAGAAATTTGGCTTGCCCAGAAACTGTGCTAAAAACTAGATTTGTTTTCACATAAAAAATCCACAAAATTATAAGGAAATGAGAAAAATGAGTATATCTGAAAATTTATAGATAAATTGAATTTATATGGGAGAGAAAAAAACATGTGGCATCCCAAGACTTAGTAGCTATTTTAATTTTACTAAATAATGAACTACTACTTCTTATTACTTTGTAGCTTCAAAATTAATGAAGAACAGAGAGCCGGAAACTTCTTTGTCCATAGGAATTTATGAAAAATTCATATATCTTAAGCCATGCGGGAAAATTAAAAACCGAAAACTATCATAATAGATTTTTAGTCCAAATACATTTATTGTCTATTGGAATATTTTTATATTGGAAATATTATCGGCAAAGATAACGTTCCAAAATCGTTTTATTGCGGTTATAATCTAATAAAAAACAGTAATATTAAAATATTAAGAATTAAATATTTAAAATAACACCGGAAGCTGCATTTTCAATTTCCGAGAGAAGGATGTCTTAGCTTGAAGTCATTTTTATAGATTTTTGTTCATTCAAATTTGACAATTTGATAACATAACTAATTATTCTATTTCCACAGTTTGTTTGTGTTTGTTGCTATGGTTACAGAATATGATACACAGTACTTTATGTTTGCAGTTGATATTAAAAATATGTTGGATTGAATTTTTTTCAATTCTATGATATAGGTACTGTTAATAATAGGTTAGTTCCAACTAAGCGAAATGATGCGTACATGAACGTCATGATCATGCGCACAATAAAATTTCTGTTCCAACAAGTTCCGACAATTTCACGGACTGATAAAAATGCGTTCCAACAAAAACAGAAGCGGGTAAACATACAACACGGCTCCACCCACCACGTCAAATTTAGTAGATGAGGTGCGCATGCGTCCAAGCAGCCTTTAACCTACTATTTGATGTTACTGAATGTAAGCCGATTAGCACAGTTGGTAGGGTATTGAGCTCACAACTCAGAGGTTAGGTTAGGTGCTGGGTTTTTTTGTTTTTCTTTTTGGTTTTTTATTTCTTATTTACTGATATTTCTATACATAGTTACAATTTGATCAACCGGGTTTGGTCCTGGGTTTTCTAGTTTTTTTTTAGTTTTATATTTCCGATATTTACATATTTATTTGAATATTGGGTTAGGTGCTGGTTTTTATTTTGTTTTTTTTTTTGTTTTTCTTTTTAGTTTTTTATTTCTTATTTTTTGATATTTCTATACATAGTTACACTTTGGTCAACCGGGTTTGGGCCTGGGTTTTCTTGTTTTCTTTTAGTTTTATATTTCTGATATTTACATATTTATTTCAATATTGTTATGTTACTTCTAAATTTGGCAAAGTCTTGAGTCATGCGCAGTTGAAGGAGCCGTGTTGTATGTTTACCCGCTCATACAAAAACTGGACACGTTCATGAACGTGTCGGCGAACGATCATTTTCATCAGAGGTCTGGATGTAGAACCGTTCGTCCAAACTGCGGCCTCGTCTTGCAAACTTCACATGCGTGCGTTAATAATGTCCATATCCCACTAATTACGTAAATAACTATTATAAAAGTTATATAAGAATCACAGAAATACTGGGTCGCTACTTTATATATAAAAAAATGAAAATGCTATGCTATACTTCATTCTAGATCTAAATCAAGATTTGGTTGAGAAATTCATTCACTGTGAAAAAAGAAGAAAGGAAAGAAACCTTGGAGCGATTATTTCAAAGAGAAATGTCATTCACAAGTTTGGTTATAAAAAGTTGTCAAAATTAGAATGTCATGTCCTACTGATTGTAAGAAATGTAATTGTTCTAAAGAAGTGAGTAGACATTTTTGATGATTAACATATTTTTCAAAATATTGAAATATCTATAATTTGAATGTTCAATTCATGTAGACCCAACACAATTCGAACAAGCTTTATGGTTCCATATTAACCATTTTATGAAATTTTTACGAAGAACCCAAAAAATGTTTAATGAAAATTTAATGTACAAGTCATAAAATGAATATTTTTCAAAAGATAAAAAAAATACTAATATAAACCACGAATTATATATTATGAACGGTCTAGACAAAGCACATTTCTGGGTAAAATTTTCATAGGATGGTTTATGGGGACAACGAACATAAATTATTTGAGACATTCCACAATAATGTTGGTGTCCTATATTTTCCAAAATATTGAAAAATATTACCTATTATACACATAGATTCAAAAGTTTTGCATCACCTTCTTCGGATGCGAAGGAATTTTTTTGCGCTAACAATTTTTTGTTGGATTGTTTATCAATGTTTACCATTTCAATATGTTCCATATTTTTTGCAATAAACAGATGTTTACAGTTTTTTTTGTAAGATAACATTTTTAGTGCGATCATTTCAACAGTCAAGGCATTTGATTTTCACGATTTTAAGTGCAAACATGAATCGTCAAGTCATAAGTGAGATTGACCGTGCAAGAATAGTGGCTTTAGTTGAAGAAGGTTATTCCCAAAGGTTCGTGGCAAACAGAGTTGGTGTTTGGCAAAGTGATGTGTCTCGTGTATGGAACCGGTATCACCAGACAAATTCTCTTCGTAATAGACCTAGAAGCGGTAGAAGGCGTGTTACTAATCAGCGGCAGAACCGCTATATCCACTTAACTATCCGAAGAAACCCGAACATGGCAATACCAGCACTCCTAAGAGATATGAGACATGCGTTGGGAGTTCAAGTATCGATCTCGACATTACAAAGACGAATACTTGCGACAGGTTCGAGGCGTCGCCGACCAATAAGAGTGCCCAGACTACAACCTGAGCACAGAGTTCGCCGACTACAGTGGGCTCAAGAACACGCGGCCTTGCCTGAAGAATTTTGGAATTCGGTGTTTTTTTCCGACGAGACAAGGATTTGTTTGATACAAGATAGCCATCGAATACGTGTGTGGCGGGATCCAACGAGAGTTTCTCAGCTTGCCCATGCTCGCCCCGTGCCGCCCTCCAGAGGAGGAAGTGCTGTTTTGGGCTGGTATCATGTTAAATGATCGCACAGAATTAATTCATGTGGAGGTAACGATGACTGGTGATAGGTATCTCAGAGAGAGTCTACATCCTCACGTGAGACTATGGCGCGCAGCTGTTGGCAATTCCTTCGTTTTTATGGACGATAACGCCCGACCTCATCGGACCAGAGCTGTAAATGAGTATCTTGAAACTGAAGGGATCAATCGTTTGAACTGGCCTGCCCTATCTCCTGACATGAATCCCATAGAACATGGGACATGCTTGTCAGGGCAGTGGCAGCACGCAGAAATCCACCCAGGAGTGTACAAGAGCTTGTTCATGCGGCCCAAGAAGAATGGCGAAATATTCCTCAACAGAATATCAATAATAGGGTATTTTCCTATGAGCGGAAAAAATTAAAAAAGAGTCGGATCAGGTACTTTGTGGTACTATTATGCCAGAAATCAATATTTCACACAAATAAATTAAACCAGTGATTTTTTATTAACTTAACAAAAATGGTAATTTTCAAATATTTACTCAGCGCGGGAAAATATGTGAGTTTATTGTGACGTAAGAGGTCTCGCTGCTTGCTTGTTTCTTATAGGCCAGCTCAGGTGGGCGGCCGCAGGTCGAGCCGATGGTTCCGATTCGGCTGGTCAGTGATCTTGTCGCTCGGGATGCGGTAGGCGGAGCGGCAAGATCACTGACGTCATAAAAAATCAGCGCGTTTTGGCGCGCTATTTAAATATAAAATTTTTAAAGTTGGTTTTGGCAACTTTCCCGCTTAGTAAAAAATTTGAAAAAAAATTTGGAGTACTTAACTGAGGCCAGACAATCTTCTAATGGTGTTAAAAAAAAATTGTCAAATACCCTATTTGGTAAACAGCATGGGCAGGCGACTTCAAGCTTGCATAAATTCTAGATGTGGAAATACTCTTAAATACACTCAACCTTTTCTTTAAAAACAATCAATTTGTATTTATTTTATTTAATTTCTAAGAATACTTTTTATGTTTAAAGCAAGTTTGTTATTGGATAATAAAAATTTTTGACAAATATACACGTTTTTTTATTGAAACTAATTATTTGATTAATCTCTGATCCATTTATAATGAACACATTTTTTTTTCGGAGATTTGGGGTGATTCAAAACTTTTGAATTGTTGACACGTAGAGTTTTGAATTTGATATCAATATTATTTATTTCGAAAAAGCATTAAATAGAAGAGGTGTTTTATACAGCACGTCTAAATGAATGCCATTCAATGGTACACAGACGGCTCAAAAGTAACTAGGATAGGAGTGTGCGGGTCAGGAACCAAACACCCTAGAATTTGGGAAAAGCAGCAAGTATCTTTCAAGCGAAAAGCGCCAAAAGGCAAAGGATTATCATCATTCCGGAGAGTCAAGCAGCCACTAAAGCACTGAGCTCCTGTGTAATCAGTTACAAAATGGTGTGGAAACGCCTAGGCAATACCTATCAAGGAAGTAGGAAACATTAATATGCTCACCTTACTGTGGATTCAGGGCATACTGGAATAGGAGGAATTGAAATAGCAGTTGAACTAGCAAAAGAAAGAGCTGATGCACCCTTTTGGGGGTCGGAACCCTTTTGCGGTATCAGCTTCAATATAATATTGAAAAAATAGGTAAAGCCGAATAAAGAGATGTGACCATTGGAAAGATCCAGTAGGTTTTAAACAATCAAGGATTCTTTTAAGTGTATACAACCTCTTAAGATAAAATGAATGCATTAGTCAAAGTAAAAGTGCACTTAGAGTTTTAATAAGGATCCTAACGGGTCATTGTCGCCTGAATGGGCACCTGAAAAAGCTCAAAATAGTGGAGGAAGAAGAATGTGGATTCTATGGCATGGATTGAGACACCTCCATTCACATACTTGCGAATTGCGCTGCAACTCTAAATCCTAGGTCACAACACCTAGTAGATTACTGGATAGAAGAGATACCCTAAAATTCCTCCGGGAAATAGGACTATAGAAGCTACTAGTCTCCAAGACTTTCCTCAGGAACTAAGTAGAAGTGAGGCGGCCAATTAAATATTTTAGGTCTCAGTGAATGTCACCCCAATATACAGGGTGGTTCGTAAGTAATGGACCAAAAAAGTGAAATGGAAGATTATTGGCCTAAAAATATCACAAACTTCCATTAATAAAATATTGATGATAAAAATACAGGGTGGCAAAGTTGGAATGTCAAAAATGTTTTTTTTCTAGTAAATTGGAAGATTTTTGATTTACAAACGTAAAAATATTTTAGCTGATAATGAATTTTCTGACATCTGCACCTACTAGCATTATCATTTTTGTGCTAATAGATGAAATAAAAATTATGTAGGGGGTTTAAAAATGCGAACATTTCGAAAACTAGTAACTTTTAAAACTTGAGATAGGTATACCTTTTTGTCGCAAGAATGATGCAGTCTTAATATTTTCCAATAAATAGAGGGATACCGTTAACGATAGATAAGTTAATCGCACAGCATAGCTTTTGTGGCGCCCCCCAAAAAAATACATCGAAATGGATATCATATTATGATTTCCCAGACCCTATAGCCCCTATCTTAAAATTTTCACGTTTGTATATCCAAAATCTTCCAATTTACCGAGAAAAAACATTTTTGTCATTTCAACTTTGCCACCCTTTATCATTCTTATCATCAATATTCTATCAAAAGTAGTTGCGTCAGATTGTAATATTTTTAGGCGAAGAATTTTCCATTTCACTTTGGACCATTACTTACGTACCACTCTGTATATACCTACAGCATACATTTAATTTATTTTTCAAATTCATTAAGATAAGTTAACATAATTTTTTTCAACTTGAAATAGATATTCTAGGGGAGAGTTGGCCAAAACGGGATAGTAAGGTAAAACGGGATACCGGCCATAAATTGAAAGCATGCAACGCCATCAGACGGCTGGTAGTCTAAGCTCCTAGAAATAACATTTGTTTAACTGCAGCAAGTGGTTATTCCGATTATTTGTTGATCTGTGGTGAGTGACATGTGATAGTAGAAAAACTAAGGTTATGCTATTTAGTTTTGATGGTGTTTAGTTAAGAATTTTTTACTTTAAATGAGAAAAATAAATTACGGTAAGTATTTTATATGATTCTGTAAATAATTAACTGTATTTTGTGATAGT
>CAJUYG010007597.1:0-10722 GCA_910591675.1 Galerucella calmariensis | reverse complement strand
CGGAAATGGCCAGATCAGGAGGATACTTTATGGTACTCCGAAGAAGATGTCCTTAAAATAATTCAAAAGCCGGAGGCTGTCAATAAAAGAAGCATACTCCACGTTCCAGAGAAAATTCAGATAATAAAAATTGAAAATTGGAAAATTAAAAGAAAAGTACAAAAATTCATACCAGAGAAGCAGAAAAATCAAAAGCACTGACCTTGTAAGAGATTTCGTCTATTTACTGTCGACTAGAAAGCGGTAAGCTTTGTTTGACCTATATTCAACCTTGACTGGAGATAGCGTCCCAGCTTTTCGAAGGATACCGTATGCAGTTTATTCATGAGAAAGTTCATTTCACTTCATACTATAGTGTGTATGAAATCAGCATGATATTCTAATTAATTTATATCCCACATAGAAGAAAACGAATACATTTGGTCCAAGTTCCTGAAAGCAGATAACCTATAAATTTGCACATCGTGAAAACAGTTATATTGCAATTGCGTATTTTTTATTCATTAAATTAGTTGATATTGTTGATATAAGTAATTATAAATTAAAAGGAAGCTTACCTTATCGAATCAAATTATCCAAAGCAATTCAATAACACTTCTTTTAATAAAGAGATCATATTCATTAAATCTACGTTAGAAAATAGAATCAGTCACTATGTCTTTGCGCATGTCTTTAACCGATTCCTGTTTGTGTTAAGAGGGGAAAACGACAAGTAATTTTGAATATTTCAATATTTAATAAAGTTATTGATAAATAAAGAGTAAAAAGAAAGAGGAGGAATACTCAAATTTGAGAAATTCATTAAAAAGAGGTTTATAAAGTATGAAACAATTTTATTGAAGTTTGTTCTCAAACTCATTCAAGAACTCAGATATTCGTTACATTAAACATTTATAATAAGAAACGATTCAAGTTATTTTATAAAAAATTTAATTGAGTCAAAGCTTTATGTTAAATACAACTTGATCTTACGCTAAGATCCCAGTTCAGAAAAATGAATGACAAAATAAGTCACCTTTTACTTGTCACTCTGTCCAGGTATGTTCGTAAAATTTTTTTCAGACGTGACAGCGATTCAAAAATACAAAGAGAAAGTCACCTTAGTGGATATGAAAGAGAGGTAATTAGAGATGGAAACGGAAGAGATAACAGTATCAAAGCGTTACAAGCTAAGGGGCGAGTGCTTCGGAAGTTGCTGAAGTTCCTCATCTGGTTCTGGTAGTACACCCAGTTGTTGTCGTAGCATTGTTTCCTAATTTCTTCGGAATACCTCATTATCTAAAAGGGGACACAAAATATCACGACCAAAGTTAAAAATGAAATCATGAAAAACGTGTATAGAACGTAAAACAGAGACAAAAAAGTACTTATAAATCAATCAAGTTTGCTATGAAAATTAGGCACAAAAAGGACTAGAAAAATAATTACTACCTAACATGTCCCCAGTTTCAGTGTCCACCTCTATTTAGAGTCCGTTTAGGACGTATTTTACAATACCAGATGAATTAACAGGAGAATTAGACATTGTTTTAATGTTATGCTTCTAAATAATTTGCCGATTATAAAAAAAAAACAGTAATAAATCCAAAAAATCAGAGGAAAGTTTGCATGCCTACTCCAATCGTGCCCCCTTGTCGAGGTGGGACTTCCTCTCCATACACTCTGAAATCACAGAAACGACGAGGGGTGCACCGCACTTTCCGCTTCAAAGCGAGAAGAGCTTTCGGAGTGAAAAGAGTGTGCAAATCGAACCCACCTTATATAAAACAATACTTACCAAAGTTGTTAGACAATTCAATAAAAATTTTTGACAGGTTTTTCAATGTGATTTTAGTTTATTCTACAGTGACAAATAGAGTATACAGTTGAAAAAATCTCTACTATACATTTTAGACTGAAAAGCCACTGTATACAATTTTTTGTTTGCTGAGGATATCAGGAAATTATTGAAGATTTTTTCAAGCAAACTTGCCGTTTTATATTAGTGTATGGAATGTACTATAGTGGAGTGACAATTGTTTTTCTGTAGATGAAACACAAACTATATTTACAATCACACACTTTTGCAAATCCACTTGGATCTCTATCTTTTCTTCTGTAAATAAATAAATTCAAAATATAAATCTTCAAGAAGTGAATGTTATCATTATTTTACCTTATGAGAGAAATTCATCTATTCCTCTCGGTCTTGTTTTTTGGGAAACGAAAAAACTTACATGGATGTTTTGAACTGTAATGTTTACAGTCTGGAAAAAAGCACATACCAATTCTGAAGCAGTCTTAGATCTCAAAAGCCCAAAAATTAATGTATTTATACTTGAAAACTCAACAAAAATAAAATAGACATAACCTCAACAATTTTTAAAATTAATATGTTAAATTAAATTACCCGGGCGAAAACGAATGAAAATCACTTGAATAGCACGTTCTGTTGAAAAACTACTAGTTCCTCAACTGTACCTTCAATTAATTATAAATGCTACTCCTAACGCCACCTCCACGTTGGTAGTTAACTTACCCTTTCAAATTGTTTCCTTCTCATAATTAGCTAGCAAGCTAAATCACCTTTTCTAATTGTTTCCGTCTCACAAGATTGGATTCTATCCTCGACTCTCACCCCAACTCTCACCACAACAACAACCGTTACTAGTCGATTTCCTTTCTGATCAACGTGACAACGTGTTGCTCCAAAAAAAAGAACTATAATTTTCTCATCCATCCTCAACCAAAATATTAAAAGAATATGTTAAAAGTAAAGTAAGATTAACCACCAATAAAATAAGTACAATAGTTTTGAAACCCAAAGTGTGTATTTTGTGTTTAGTGAGAATCATATTAAAACATGTGCCATGTGTTTTCATTATAATTGTGTAAATTCAAATGAAACGTGTAAATTAAAGATAGTTTAAATAAAGAAAGCCCTAGTTTTTCTTCACGTTCCTTCAACAATATATCCAACTGAACAGTCTTATTTTATCACAAAAGCTACGAAAACACTAGAAGAAAAATTGCTATGGGGATTTACCGTTGTCAACAAAATTGTTTTGAATCGGTGTAAGCTCCGCCCAACTCTGTGACGTCAAGACTTAGGCTGTCTATTCACCTATGGAATTGGTGAACGTAGATCACAAGTCCTTGTATATAATGTCTTCAAAGGAAAACACAAAACGGCATTTTTGTTTCATTTGTAAAAAACTCTAAACAAAATTAGCAATAAACCTAGAAAATCGGCATGCTAAAGAAAAAGAAGTAGAACTATTCAAAAGAAAAGTAAAGGAAGATTAAATATCATCACAAAACTGGGTGGAAAAGGAGATTTTCCAAATAATGGTTATTCTAAATACAATGGAGGAGATATCATACCAGTACGACGGCCCAAAAATAAAAAAAAAAAAACTAAACACTACTCGCCCTGTGGTCAATGTGGAGTAATATACTCTCGTTGAATCTTTATTTTAGACATTGTTTGGAAACGAAGGAAAAGCTAAAAAAAGATGCTTCATGTGGAAATAGACTTACCCAAAAATATAGATCTCCTCACCTTTTCAAGATGATTCGGTCTCGTTTGAGCTGTGCAAGCAAGTTTTACTATATATTCAAAGCGAAAAATCCACAAACAACAAGTTTTGAAAGTACATATATTTGATCCCAGTCAGTATGATAATGTTGTTAAGGCAGTAAATGAACTGGCAGGACTGAATGAAGAGACAGGAAAATATAGAGGTTCTGCCACTGCTTTAAGTATTTATACAATTCTGAAAAAAATATTTGATAAGTGAGTCCATGAAGAAAAAAGATAAGGAAAAAGTAGAAGAAGTAAGAAATATTTTTCAGCTGCTTGAAGAAGGCTTCAGCTATGACATCTGCAAAACAATAGTACGAAACCAACTAGAAATGGAACGAGATAAAGTTATCAAACTTCCTCTGATTGCGCAGTTGACAGCATACTTAAATAATCAAATCAAAATATATTATAACCAGTTAACGAAGACATTTTCATCAAACGATTGGAAAGAATTGAGTAGTGCAGTTCTAATTAGTTTGCAAGTGTTCAATAGGCGAAGGGCTGGAGAAATAGAAAGAATAAAAATCAATCAGTGAGAAAATTTCTATAAACATTTTTTTGCTCTATACCTTTTTTTTTATACATTTTACCAAAAAAGTTCCTCAGACCAATTCTGTAGATGGTCTTTCAAATTTTTCTCTATAATTTTTTTCAGTTACATTCATTTGAAACGCTATTACAGTGCTCCAAAGTTGACCGGGTTCGTCAATGCTCATGAGAATCCGGTTAAAACGAAATGTTTAACTTAGTTTTATGATCTTTTTTTATTTATTGTGAAAACATTTTTAAAACAATTATTGTTAAATCCGTAAAACTTTACTTATTTCTTCCTTCCATTCCTTCAACTGTTTTCCTTACTATGGAACTCACCAAATTATTGTTTCTTATAGTTATTTCTAAAGGCGGCCACTCACGTTCCGGTCTACCTGTCAGGTATACCTGTTCAGGCCGCCTGTACAGGCAAACCGGAAGGTGTATGTGCTAAAACCGGCAGGTATCGTTACCTGTACAGGCGACCTGACAACATTTGAAAATTTATATTTTTTACCTGCAGGTAAATCCCACCTACAGGTAAACCTCTCCATGTATGTAGGCTCGCGCGTTCAGGTCTCAGTTATTCAATCCATTTTCAAGCGATACGTCGGGTTGTAACACGTGTATTTGTTCGTTTTAAATGGCGTCTCGCAAACGTACTGCAATTATGGAAGAATTTATTGAGATATATAAATCCGAGCCATGTCTTTGGCTTGTCAAGAGCAAAGACTATCACGACAGGAACAAAAGAACAGCTGCTTATGAGAAACTGACTGCCAAACTTAAAGAGGTAGAACCAAACTCTACAAAAGATGACGTATTAAAAAAAATTAATAGTCTGCGTAGTAATGTCCGAAAAGAGAAGAAAAAGTATAAAGAGTCTTTAAAGTCTGGTGCGTCTACAGATGACATTTATACGCCTACGTTGTGGTACTACAAGCTTTTTGATTTCCTTGGTGATGAAGATACCCCCCGTAAATCACTCTCAAATATAGACGATATCGACGGCGAAATCGAAGAAGAAAATAACTCTGAGGTAAGTAAATACACTACTTTATTTATTTAGTTAAATGATACATCTGATAAGTAGGTTTAGTTACAAATATACTTATCTTGCCACGGGACTTTGCCTTCGTTTGCAAAATAATTTTGAAATTCTTGTCTCACTCGTTTTCCGTCATTGGTAATATTTCCTTGGCTTCGTCTTTGTAGATCTTCCATATTAGAACTTGTGGTATTATAGCCTGTTGAAGTAACTGTCTTATCCCCAGTATTTTCAGTATATAAACAATTTGTTGGTGCATAAGAATTTGTGGCATGTGTCATTAAAAAATTATGCAAGACGCATGTAGCCATTACAACTTTATCAATATTATTCACATCTAAATTAATCTTTGTATGATAAATTCTAAATCTCGAAGCCAATATACCGAACGCATTCTCCACAATATGTCTCGCACGAGACAAACGATAGTTGAATATTTTTTTATCTCGTGTATCCGAGTCATTTTGTCGAAATGGCTTTAGCATATCGGCTCTCAAAGGAAATGCGACATCTGCGACAAAAACATATGGGAGACATCTAGTACTGTTACTGACGCTGTCGGCACTTGGCACCTTTAACATTTTTCTCTGCAAGTTTCGAAAGAAACTTGTGTTCTGTAATACACCCCCATCTGAGATTCTGCCATTTGTACCAAAATCAGCTACTATGAGCCGGTATCTGGCGTCCACTACTGCTAAGAGAACCATACTGTGGCGATTTTTATAATTAAAATAATAAGATCCACTACTAGCAGGTGGTACTATATCGACATGCTTGCCGTCAATGGCTCCTAAGCAGTGCGGAAAATTCCATTGCTGCTCAAATAGCCGTGCTATTTCTTTCCACTCTTCCACAGAACCAGGAAACTGTAACAAAAAAAAATTATATATACGTACCTACATACTCAGATTACGATTTTTTTTCATTGCATACACATACGATTTTTACGATTGCCATAAAAAAAAAATATTTCAATTTTATAAAACCAGAATGTAATATTTTTTAATTTATTGTTTCAGACAAACCCGGCAGAAAATACTCTGGATGATAGTAATACCGAAAATACTATTGAAGAACAATGTGTAGATGATCAATGTTCACAAGCACGAAATTCAACAAAATCTGCTAAAACTAAAAAGAGACAAGACACGTTAGCAACTGATGTATTACTATCGGTGAGGGATCATTTTAAACGTCCTGCACCTGTCGAGACTCCGGACGATAGATATGATCTCTTAGGGAAAAGTGTTGCGATGAAAATGAGAGCATTGGAAAAACGGCAGCGACTCATAACGGAGAAAATTATTAACGACACTCTATACGAAGCTGAAATGGGAACTCTGACTTATCGTTCAAGTCTCAGCCATGTTAGCAATGTGGCACAGTATCAGCCTAATCTTCCTAGGTCTTCTTCCAGTAGTTCCAGCCCAATATTTGTTGCCTGTCCAATTCCAAGTCCCACTTCAGACACATCAAGTTATAGCCCGCAACCAATGGAACAATCTACACACAATAACCCACTAGGAACGGCCCACTCATACATCTCGCAATACTCGAACTCATCTGAATATTCACAGTTGCAACCAGTACAAACGTCCATTCCAGAAAACAGTGCAACGTCTGCAGCAGCGTTTATTGCCGGTTTTCAATAATATTATAATATTATTTAATATATTTAAATAAATATCTATATTTAAGGGAATTTTTTTTTACATACCTTCATATAATCCTTCTGCAGACTTTTATAAATGGCTTCACATGTTTCGGGAATAATTCTACCAAGAGCTTGTGCTGATATTATGGTAGAGAACTTGAGGCATTCATATGATCTACCTGTTGCAAGAAATCTTAATGTAGCTACTAGTCGCTCATGTGGTGCTATTGCTTTTCTCATGATAGTATCTTGCTTCTGAATTGATGGAGTAATCATTGATAGTAGTTTAAGGTAAGTTGCTTCATCCATTCTTAGATAATTACGGTAATCTTCAAGCTCTATATTCAATTCCTTTAACAAATTGATATGACTGTATTGATTTCTTTTTAACAACCATTCTTTACACCACTTTTGTCTCGGTTTTCTTTCCTTTTTTTTAAGAATGACATGAAGACCTACTAGGGCTACCGCGTCGTCGTAGTCACGCTAAGGCGGTGTCATCATGTTAAATAATAAACATTAACTGAGACTCCCATCAGGTTTGACGCTACGTGTATGGCTAAATTCGATCTCTGCCTGAACAGGTACACTTGCTACAAGTTTGCCTGAACAGGTATACCTGACAGGTAGACCGGAACGTGAGTGGCCGCCTTAAGAGGAGTTGAGCAGGTAGAAAAGGTCTAAGTTACCGTTTGGGAACAAATGAACATCTGCCTACTACGACTATTACTATACGTAGCCCTCGAAGGTTCAGCTGTTTCTTCTACCTCATTTTATTCTTTTATTGGCGCTACATATTTTGCCACGTGTAGATATTTGAAATATCCATAGCCGATTAATCTTTAATAACTAAAAATAAAACACAATATTTACTGATTTTTTTCAATTCATGATATTATTTTTCATATTCTTCATCCTCATTCTTGAAGCGATGTTCCTCAGGAAGTAAGTGATTGTATTCATACATCCATCTTTCCAAATCTAAGTGTTTTAATAACTGCATTAAGCATACAATACAAATTGATCCTTTTACAAAATGTTTGCAAACGTCAGCTCCTTTTCTATACATCTTCGCCTGCTGCATACAATATTCCTATGTGTATATTCTCCCCCTACTACTCATCTGCGATCCCATATATTTAAGTAGATTAATTAATTAATTTATTATCCTGCCACGTGCGTAGAATTGCTCATGAGCTGTCTCAATATATTTCTACTGCCGTCCTTGAACTATGCGCATAACATATAAAACTTCCAAGACCGTCCTGGAACTATACAAATGTCCCGGAATCATCAATTACTCAGCAGAAATGGTCCCGAAACTATGCTCTTCACACATATATATATATATATATATATATATATATATATATTAGTCGTATTTGGCTAATTGATTAGCCCGATATATGTATGCTTTTCATATATTTTATATGTATAAATTTTGTTTTTATTATAGTGTTTAATACTTACCTTTTTTTGTTTATTTATTATTATTTGGATTTTTATTCATATTTTAGTTGGGCGCCATTAATGTTTATTTCAACTTTTTTATGAGACTCTTAATTTTTATTTTATTATATTATTATTTATATATATTTTTTTATTATTACTCTCAGAGTATATTTTATTTTGAGGTCAAATTAAAATTTTTGAAGACCGACTCTATTCTTTGGCATTCGTGTTGAAAGTTGGCACTAAAGTATGTTACTGCAATGGACTCATAGAAATGTAAAACAAAACAGCCACATCTACATTTGGATAAATGTTTTATCTTTTATTCAACTATTATTATTAGGTTTTTATATAATAAAATATTCAAATTATACAACTTATTTACAGTTATTTCAATTCTTATTTATCTAAATTTTCATTCATTCATCCTGACACACTATTAAACTATACTCACAGAACTAAATTCAGTTACGTGGATATGTGACCTTAATTATCATAGA
This sequence comes from Galerucella calmariensis, assembly GCA_910591675.1. Taxonomy (NCBI): domain Eukaryota; kingdom Metazoa; phylum Arthropoda; class Insecta; order Coleoptera; family Chrysomelidae; genus Galerucella; species Galerucella calmariensis. The sequence continues at coordinate 1,972 of CAJUYG010007597.1, read as the reverse complement.
CTATTTATCTATTAAGAAAAAGAGGAAATTTATTTTTCTTTGTTCTTGGAATATGAATATGGAACTTAATAAAACGTTAATCTAACGAATTGATTTTATCAAACGTTCTGTGAGTATTTTATCTAATTATATCTAAGCAAACAATTTAATTCTAATAAATCAAGATCTAATCTAATAATCAAGAATTCACAAAACGGAGCCATTGAATGGCTGAAGACATTGAACCTCTAATTCCAATTATAACCATACGCTAAATAATAATTCTAATAAGCAAACAATTTATACTACATGAAAAAAAAACTTAAAATTAATATGAACAGTACCTGAATGTTTGTAAGTTTATGCTTTTATTATCTTTTCAAATTCGAAGGTTTCAATGGGTTAGAAAATGTGGGAAAGGCCTGCAGAATATATAGACTGTCAGCTGAGGATCAAATCCGGTACTTTCCTTTTTCAAAACTGTGGATTTTACACAGTCTGTTCGTTTTGGAAAATTTCTTAGTTATATCGACAAAACTATGCCAGTTGGTGTTGATCGTAAATTAAGAGGTAGGTGGATATTCGCTTACCGGCACTTTGTAAGTATTCTTACTTACTCCACTTTTATTAATTATATTATTGGTTTCTTATAATTATGTTTATATAAATAATTTATTATTAATCTTTTGAATATTTTATATAGTTTTTATTAAGATTTTTTACAATTCAAATATTTTTACGTCTTTCTCCTTCGGAGAAATTTATGCAAGTTGTTGATTTTTTCATTTGTTTTCTAAATAAACTTCTTTTTGTTTTATTTCAATCAATGAAATTTATTTTAAAAGTTTGTTACTAAATTGATATTTCCAATCTTTGAAAATATTGTAAGTTTATTCAAATGAAATTATGTTTTACCTTAAAATTTAGGTTGGTATTTTACACAATTTGTTTTAAGTTGGTACTCCTATTTTTTATCTGTCAATTTATAGCTTAAATTTTTCGATTATACAGGGTTTATCAAAATTGATTAATAATTCAGAAGTGTTTGCCAAAACTTATTATAAAGAATGTTATTTATTTTAATTAATATTATCAGTTTTGCATGTTTTAATTTGACTTATTCATTAGTTTATTTCTATTATATTTCTTTTATTGTGATGAATTTATTTAACTAAGTAACCAAATAACAGAGTTGGTCGTATTGCCTTATTTATACTTTATGATAATTTTTTTATGATTTATTTTGGGTATGTTCATACCATAATAATATATATACCACCCGGTACTTTCAATACAGTAGGTGGTGTAAATATTACGTAATGGTGAATAGCTAGTGTTAAGGTTTTTTCGATTTTATAGACTTTCAAACAAACCGGCAACAGTGCTATCAAACCGATTTGATTAGCAACGGAGTTTTTTTTTTCAATAAGAGGAGAGATCAGATACTTTTTTGATTAATGTCATATAATTTTTATGTAGTTTGTCATATAAAAAGTCTTCATACCCAAGCCGGGTCGTACCACATATACGGTGGCCAAATCCTTTAGACCCATTAGCCTAACATCCTTTGTGCTGAAAACACTGGGGAGGGTGGCTGATCGGTACATAAAGGAAAAGGTTGGGCTTAGATATCCTTTGCACAACAACCAACATGCTTTTAGGTGTGGCAAGTCAACTGAAAGTGCCTTACACCAACTGGTAACTCAGGTGGAGAAGGCGCTGGAAAATGGCATGATCGCCCTGGGAGCTTTCTTGGATATACAAGGGGCGTTTGACAGCACCCCTGTACGATCCATGTGTAGGGCTGCGGCAAATCATGGAATAGAGCCAATGATCACTCACTGGCTTGGGGCCATGTTGTGCAACCGTACAGTAGAGGCCACATGGAAAGACCATGTGGCAAAAGTAATCGTCGCTAGGGGATGTCCGCAAGGGGGAGTTCTTTCGCCCACATTGTGGAACCTAGTCATTGACGAGCTAATAACCCTTTTAA
>CAJUYG010007596.1:0-10722 GCA_910591675.1 Galerucella calmariensis | reverse complement strand
AATACAGGGTGTTTTCAAATGACACCTACAACGTTTGCATGTAGATACCTCTTGTGAAATTGGACAAAATGATATAAAGATTAAGGGTTCCAGCCTCTGTACTTTTCGAATTACCGGGTGTTAGTTTTGAAAAATTGAATGTTTTAATTCGATAACTTTGGAATGGATGAATGAATTGATTTAACATTCGGCAGGTTCTTTTTAAATATGGAAGGGAATATTTTCATGGAAACATATTTTTCAATTTTTTATCCAGTGGTGTACATTTGGAAGAATGTGTTACCTTTCCCTCCCATTTTTCACGCCACTGACATTTGAAGCAATTTTTATTCAATTTTGTATTCTTTCAAAAATTTGTAGTTTTCAAGATATTTAATGATTTCATGAGGTCTACAAGATCACTTCATAATATTAATTCGAGTATTAATTTAAAAAAATTTCTTGTATTTTTTTCAATAAATACCAAGTACTTATGGTTGGAATATGTAAAAGGAACTAATTTATGAAACAGCGATTCATCTAAAACATTCGGAGAAGATTATTGAAAATACTTGTCTGACTAGCTCTGAAGCCTATGAATCTCTGCTTCGTAAACGAGAGAGAGAGACTGAGGAGAGAGCGCACGCGCTCAAGGCACATAACGCAGCAACGTAACGTAACGGTCAGATCTTTTGCGCCGTGACCCCCGGTCGCTCCAACCTAACGTAAAGAACTAAAGTTCTAATAAATGCTAGGAGTTCAACAACAATCCAATAAACTCAGCTACTTTCCAGCCAAACTGTAGGTTGTTCTCCATGACTGGGAAGTTGAAAGCTGTATAGAAGAATAACTACTTTTATATTCCGTCACTTTTTAGTTAATAAAACATGTTTTTCCACTACTAGCTGTGAACTTGACAATAATTGCTTCTTCTAGCCAACTGAAAAGTTGAATTTCTCTATTAGTGGTTAATAATTTTTTCTATTATTAACCTAGGTCAATAATGGAGAAATTCAAATATTTTGAGAATTCAGGGATAGTAGTTCAACAAAAACTTGTGCAACATAATTTTGTATACCCTGGAGATTGTCATATTTGCTGCTTGAAATTACCTATCAAGATGAAATTATTTGAATAGATATGGCCAATAGTTTAAAATTCGCGCTCAACTAAAAATGACTGATGACCTAACGAGTACGTTCATATATATCGAAAAATGATAGTGTACTTGTCAGTCAGACGACAGGGTAAACGCTTCTCGTGGTGCGTTTGTGGATTATTTTTAATTTTTGTCCTAAATTTGGCTAGTAGTGGAAAAATTGTATATACACTATGGTTGTGAAGACATTTATAAGTAAACCTCGCACCTTGTTGGTGCTCGGTCAATAATAATAGTATTCACCACCTTGGTGTAAAATATACTATTTACTTTATAAAAACAAAGCTTACCGGATGAGACTTTTGCAAAAAAGTGTATTTTTGCCAAACTTGCTCAAAAACCGTGAAAAATACTAAATGTTTCGTTAAATATGTAATATTTGTGATTTTTCAGACTTGGAAGAAAGTTCAGCGAAAAAGGCCAAACACAAATATCCAAAAGTACGTCACCAATGGTCTACGGTATTCGTTTTGATTACTTGGGGTACTGTATTATCGTAAATTTAGTATTTTCAATTTTTTAAAGTATTTCAAAGTATTATATATAATTGTGTGATTGTTTTTAAACATTAAAACCTACGTGGTCTGTTATAGTCCTCTTAAAATTATTGAAAGTTTGTCTTGACAGCGTTGATATCATTTTTTTCTTCAATTTTTGCACTTTAAAAGTTAACATTATATTTCTTACGATGCCGTCTGAACGTTATTCAGTGCTGATTAAAAATCATTTAATGTACGACCAAAATATATCTATCTAACTTCCTTTACTTCTCTAAAATTCGAGATAAAAGTCTAACCATCCTCAATCATGAAAACGAATTTCATGTACAAGTGTTATTTGTTATAGATATTCAATATTTTGCACTATTTGGTGTTTTTTTCTCTGCAGTGTAAACAATCAATCGTAATGCACCAATAATATCTACCCTGATCAGATTCAATTTTACTGAAATATAGAATAATGCAACTAAAGGATCTTTACGATAAAAAGATGATGATGTCATTTTTAATTACTTTATTCCTGCTTATCAAAATAAATATGGATTTGACAACCGTACATACAATTTATCCTTAACAATTAAGGCAATTTATAGCTAACGGGTTGGTAAAACTTCAAGACGTTGTCAGATCAACTGGTGAAATTTGTTAAGTTGAGCAGTGTTCCATAGAAGTATTTCTTTAATTGAAAAACGATAAAAGCAAACAAGCTTTATTTTATTTTAAATACGACAATTATATCATATGACAGTGACTTTTTTATATATCAGAATTGACTTATAATTGTCCAACAGATTTGATCTCAATCAAATCCTATGAAATAAATAACAAATATTTTATGAAATTTTAAAATATCTGGTTCAATATTAATTAAATACAATAACCAACCAATCATTACTTATTATAAAACATAAACTGCGAATACGAATACAATTTTGTTTATGCTTCATTCCTTAATCCTAAACTATATCTATGTTTCATAAAAGATTCTCCACTTAAACCTTTAGTAAGTATATCTGCTCTTTGATCATTAGTAGAAATATATTGAACTGACACAACCTTATTACTAACTAAATCTTTCAAAAATTTATATTTAACATCAACATGTTTCAAGCGTTTGTGTTCATATTTACCAGTTAACTTAATGCAAGACTGATTGTCTTCAAAAACAGTGAAACAAGTTTTTGCACATCCAAAATCCATCAACAAGTTTTGCAACCATATTTCTTCTTTCGTAGCCTCTGCTAAAGCAACATATTCTGCTTCAGTTGATGAAACGGCAACGCAGTTTTGTTTCTTTGAATTCCAGCAGACAGTACAACCAAATACTTTGAATAAGTAGCCAGATGTTGACTTCCTGTCTATTTGGTCTCCAGCCCAATCTGAGTCAGCATAACCGATTAATTTCTCAGAGCAATCTTTATTATAAAATAGTTCAAAATGTGCAGTTCCTTTGATATACCTAAGAATACGTTTTAAGCAAATCCATAGCTGTTCAGAAGGATTCTCCTGAAATCTACTGCAAATATTAATTGAAATGCTGAGATCTGGACGAGTTCCCAGCATTAGATACATAATGCTTCCTATCAATTCACGAACTGGTTTTTTTTTCCTTCATGTTCCCTTGTAGTAATTTTATTTCTAATTTAGTATCCATTGGAGTTTTACTGTGCTTATTCTTTTGAGAATCAAACCACAATAATGTTTTTTATACTACTACTACTATTAACTACTAGTTGTCATATTTTTTCGTTGTGTCAGATAGGGACCAAACATTATTTTATGAATTTTATTACTAGTTAATCTTGACAACGGTAGCTGGAACGCTACCGAAACGTCGAAATAAAAAACATTATTGTGGTTTGATTTCCAAAAGAATAAGAAAAAAGAATAAGTAATGCCACAAGGAGCTTACAGAAGATATTTACTGTGCTTACATTCATCCATGTTGAGACGCTTCAATAGATCAGCAATATAACGTTTTTGATTTATATAAACTCCTGTTTCCGTTTTTCTTATATTAATGCCTAAAAAAGTTTCCACTGGGCCCAGAATAACCAAACACACATGGAAGGTTTGATGAACTAAGAAAATTTGTAAGTGGCGGCACAAAGTGAAGAAATAAATAACCTGTTAAGTTGAGCAGTGTTCCATAGAAGTATTTCTTTAATTGAAAAACGATAGAAGCAAACAAGCTTTATTTTATTTTAAAGTCGACTTACAATTATGTTATATGACAGTGAATTTTTTATATATCAGAATTGACTTATAATTGTCCAACAGATTTGATTGTCTTAACAAAATTCCCCAGTTTGTTTTGACGTTTATTGGCATCCGATCATCGTCTAATACTTTTTAATTTGTTTGGTGCTCTTAAATTCATTGTTTCTTCAAGATTAAAAAAAGAGTTATTTTCATAACTAATTACTTAGGCAAATCCGCAGTGTGTGATTAATAAAATGCCAAAGCAGCTGAACAGTAAATGTCAAGAGATGGTAACATCTTTGTTAAGCTATTTTGAACGAGTATGCCGAAATGGGGGACCGCTTCTCCCGCTTACTGCTGTAAAAGACGTAAGTAATAGTATTCGCCATTTGTATTCATTATTATTAAGAACTGTCAATCTAACATCAGATTGACTTTTGTAGCTTTAGTTAAATAAAGAAAAAAAACTACAGCTTGGCAACATAACAATATTTTGTTTTACAACGTCATCGTCTTTTTATCGTAAACAAACTATACTTTAGCTTATACATATTTTTGTGACCAGCTCCTTGTAGAGAGAAATTGACAGAAGGGATTTTCATTTTTCTTTGTCACATTTTGGACACCACTCAACTCACGATCTATCCATCAAATAAATCATACGTTCATGAGCGGTAACTTTTTGGCTCAACACTTCCTCCTCCAATTCTTCAAAAACATTTTTGGGGGTAAGACAAACATTGATTTAAAGATTTTTTTTCTTTGTCATACACGATATAAGCAAAGTATCTGTTGTTATTGCCACTTTCGCCAGATGGTGTTTTTTTCAATCATCAATTTTATTATTTTCCCCAACAGATTTTTTGGATGGTTGAAATTATCTATCAGTGGCTTAGCTTAGCTAACTACAGAATTCTTAGCTGAGCTGAATTGTAGTTCAAACGCATAGTCAACAGTATCGGCGCAAGCGCATTTGCATACAAACAAAGATGGAAAGGTGAACAAATTAATAAATCAAAAATTTATTGAATCAAAACTTCTAAGGTTAATTAAAATTAAAATTACCAGTAAAATCAGGAGACTAGTAGCTCAGAAAATGGATTTACTGGATCCACATTTGGAACAACACAACAGGTCTCGAAGAATCTTTATCAGATGTCCAAAATGAGTGACTTTTCTTGCATTCGCGATTAAACTTAAAAATCCGGCATTCTTGGCGGAGGCAAGGGGGGAGGTCAGTTGATCTTAGTAAATCTAACTTCATTGGCAAAACGAACGCTAGCTTAGCCAAGTTTAACTTAGGTTAGCTTAGATTGGTGGTTGAAAGAAAGCAACTATTGTTTCTCTAAATACTCATCGCTCGATTCTGAATTGAAATGATGCTAAATGTAATCATTACCTAGTTGACATTCAGAATCATGGAACAACAGTTTCTCGTATTTAACGTTATGTTCTATGGATAACGTCAACTTGATAGCGGCAGCTAGGATAACCAAAAGTTTGACTAACAGCTAATGCAAACTGGCAGTTGATAAACATTCATAAACTCGCCCTCATTCTCTCTGATAGTCGGGCAGGTCTTAAATTCTTAGCATGCCTCCAGATCAGATCTAGACTGGTCTGGGGTTGCATTCTTCTGGTCAAAAAACTCCTATAGATGACAATATCAAACTTCAGAAGAGAGGAAAGGTAACGGAATTGATGGAGGACGGGGGAATATTAAAAGGTCACTCGAAAAAATGTACCTACTAACAAATTTAAAAAAAATTATGAGTGACTTTTCAAAATTTGAATTTTGAACTGAAACTTTCAGAAACTCATTAAAATTGTTGTTTTTTTTGCGCCACCCTAGTGAATAGTCACCCTGACATGTATGATGTAGCAAAAAAAACTCTTTCAGGCGAAACTTAGTTCGATCTTTTGCAATAGAGGTAAACTCAATCTTTCAGAATAATGTGTAAGACTGATTATTTCAATTTGAAACGGTAATTTTCAATGCAGCCTAAACAGATGATGAAACGGCGTTTGATAATTTGTGTATTTGTATAAAGTATTGTATTTACTAATCTTAAGTGTGTTTACATATACATCCTAATGATGTTATAAGTAGGTGAAAGGTATTTAAGTGGGAATCCGGTTGGAAATAGTTTGTTTTTTAATTAATTTCGTTTAAAAGCAAATTGGTGAGAATTCAAAATATTCTAGAATAGACCGTTTCACAGTTTCGTCACTCGCAGAGCTGCCATATTGTGTTGGAGGGCAACAGAATTGGGAAAAGTAGAATTCTATAGATGGCGCTCTGAAATGTCATTGTCATCTCAGCAACGAGTAAAACAAATCAGCTGCCGTATAAGCCCTTTGATATTTAAGTGGTTTCATTTTGCTGTTTTAGTTATCTTCAGTATGTGTTTTGTAAAACTTTTGCTTTTTATTTGATTGTGCTTTAGTATTTTGTGTTGTTAAACTAATTTTTGACCCCTCATATTTTTATTTTTGGAGTAATAGGTATGGTTGATATTTGTGAAAAGTACAACAAGCGTTCAGTTAACTGTTTAGTTTTAGGTCTGATTTCTTGTTTTTATTTTATTTTTGATATAATTATATCTACAAAAGTTGCAGGGAAGGTACGTTTGTATTGAGTAATATTTTAAATCTTTAATACCGACTTATTTTCTCTTTGATTTGCAATGAAAACAAAAAATTGAATAACACAACCTCTTCCATAATATCTTTTATAATTATATAAGAATATTACCTCAGAAATGCTAACAGTGGAGTTAAATAGAAAAACACAGTTTTAAACTTGTCACTGACACAAAATTAAACAAATAAAGTACGAATTTACGGTAATTACGTTGATTTGCATATAATACAAAAACAATACAAAACTAATCATTTCACTCGTTGCGATAGTACAATTTTTTCCGCCAGAGGTCTCATTGAATTCTACTCCGCCCAATATGTACACCAACTAACCTGGTTAAACTTTAATTAACAATTAGTTCTTGATTATTAAGTATGGAATCTGTATCTGTAAGAATTTGAAGGGTGGGTGACCCCACAGCACTTAGGCCACAATTGACCCATTGTGCATCCTTCTGGGGCTCAGACTTCCTTCCAGCTCGTCATCCAGCCTACTTGTTTGAAGTAGGCGATAACGTCGCTGGAAGTAATCTCCCTCATGCTGGCTTCTGTTAGCCTGTACTCACCAAATACAGCAAACCTAAATTGAGAGAGTGTCGGACATTCACAAAGAATGGGATGCCAGGAAAAAATGTTTATTATTTTATCTCTGCAGCACCGCGATGCTTGGATTCGTGCCTTATAAAGGGGCTCCCTTAGGCCCACTCTCCATGTACCGTCGCGCAAGCGTATCATACCTATTAAAAGTGATGATTCTGCCTAAAGTTCTAAGTGAATCACAAGCTGTGTGGGCTCTCGACATTTTATATCGAAGGTTAGTTGGTGTAGTTATATTTTCGGCTGCACTCCAACACAATATGGCCAATCTATCAAAGTCACGTGTTCTGGAATGGTCTATAGTCTTCGGCAAAGTCAGTTTGTTTAAAATATACAAACGGCCAGTATCAAAAAAAGTATCGCCTTTTATAATTTCTTTAAAAAAATATGGGTGGGGCTCAACAGCCCAGGCACTTGAACTGAATCTTTGTACCAAAAAAATAAAGGTTCTGTTATCATCAGAATGAATTCAAATAAACTAATAATTTCACACCATAAAATTATATGTATGTATAGTTCATATAATACCCTTCTTGGTGTGCGTCATCGTTTGTGACGTATATCCGGTTTTTGAGTATGTCGTTTATCATGACAAATAGCTAACTTTATATTTAATAGGAATTATCAGGATCATATTCAGCCAAACTCGAAAAGGCTATGAAATTAATAATAACGTAGATATGATTTACAAATTAGGTACAAATCACGATAAGTTTACCGACACTCCTATAATTTAAGGTTAATCACTAATATCAATTTGCTTTTGACGACAACAATTATCAGATGTATATTTTTTTTGTGAGTACAGTTAAGGTATTTTTTTGTCCTGTGTATTGAATGTTTTTTTATCTGAAGTATTTTGTATGTATTATATATTTTTACATTTTACAATATATCTTGTTGACTTCTGAGTTTATTTATTTTCCTAAACTGTATTTTTTCAGGATATAATAGTTATTTAACCAACAAGTGTATTAATGAGGGTCATTAACAATCGAGATAATTTAACGCACTCGCTCTGCTCGTGCGTTAATGTTTGAAATTGTTAATTGCCCTTTTAATACTCGTGTTAGTTACAAAGCTTTTCCGTCGACTGTATAAACTCTATTCGTTATTCTCAATATTTAAAGAATGAAAATAATTATTTGTCATTGTCAAAAATGAATAATGACACTGAAATGTATGTTTGGTTGCCTACACCACAGGTAACTGTCAATATAAATATAATGTATAAGATGTGCATTGGGTTGCCTACAAATTGATTAATGTAAATCATGCATTAATAAGGGTCATTAATGTAGGATTTTGTCTAATTTTGATAACTTTAATACACGGTCGACGGAAATATCTATTTACCTAACAAGTGCGGAAAAACATTTTCCGCAAGTGTTGGGTACAATAGTTTTTCTACAAGCGTGAGGAAAGTCAACATGCAGAACTTATCAAAAGTTGAGATATTTTTATCTGATTATAAGTGCTTATAGTATTCTTTTTCATATCTTCTCTTCGATTTTTCTGGTAACAGGTCCGTTTTCACATTTTCTGCTGCCAGAAGAATCTCATCGGTAACTCTTTCGCTTGTATTTTCATCGATTCCCTCGAGACAAATATTCATTTTTAATGAGGATTCTCTTATTCACGAGCAAAATATTTTAGAAATGTACTGACAGTTTTTTGACAATAAACAAACAAAAATGAAAGTAAATAGCTAGTTAGTTACACATGGTAACTAAAGCATTTTGCAACACCATAATAAACCGGCTTATTATTAATTTGATATATTGAGGTGGAAAGTTATTTCCACGCGGTGCGGAATAGTTATTTTCCTAACAAGTGCGAAAAGTGATACTTTCCCGCACGCGACTGCAGTTGACCCGAACGACGCAAAGCGGAGTTCGGGCAAGCGGTCAAGGGCGGGAAAGACACTTTACGCATGAGTTGGGAACATTATTTTTTCTACGACCACATATACAAAAAAGTATACCAATCCATTTTTCAAAAGTTACTTTATTTCAACATCATTATACAAAACTTTAACCAAAAACTATTATTATTATTATAAATAATAATATTAGAAACACAATTTGTTGCATTCTGTAAATTACTTTAAAATGCCGGTCCAGTGGAGTTATTTGGTGTTAACTGGTAAGTAGATGACGTCGATGAGGATGGCATCGGTTGCAGGTCACATAAAGCAGATGAGGATGAAGGTGACGGCAACGGTTTTAAGTCATTTGTAGATGAAAACATTTTATTTGATATATTTTTCTTATATCAAACCCAGGTGGTTTGATAGTTGTTTTATGACACTACTTCAAATAATGTACAGGGTTATATCAAAATATCTTCATTATTTTATATTTTCAAAAAATTTAAAATGCAACAGAAAGCTAGAAAAGATGTAGATTTCATTTGATGGACTATTTATTCACCTGTTGTAACAATAGTTATAACATCCGAAGTAAAAAATATCTAATAAGGTCAAAATTTGCATAATTTTACTTTTCCGCACTAGTGCGGGAAAGTGACACTTTCAAAACTAAAATGCGTTTGGGAAAGCTGGTTAAAACGCACGGTCGTTGAAAAAATTAATTTTCCACACTAAAATGTGTGTGGAAAATTCAAAAAGTAGGTATATTAAAGGGCTTCTTTAATAAGGGAACGGGCTTATGGACACTGTCTTAAAATAATTTTGATAACAAAACAACCAGAATAGTGAAATTGTAATAAATATCTTCATTTAAACAAACAGGTAATTAAAATATATTCAATTGTATATTTACATAAATTCTAGTGTGTTTAACCTAAATGTTATATACTTGATATAAAGACCTTAGTAGTATTATAATGTTACAAAATATTATCGAGGTCTTCCAAAACCTTAAATATTTTAAACTTCTTTGCTTGTCGTTCATCTACTGGGAAATCTAGAAGTCTCGAGGCTACATAAGCACCGAAAGCTTCCTCGGATGACTGATATTTTATCACATTAACACATTTTTCTTGTTGATGATTAACCTAGAATAAAGTGCCATGGGTAGTTTGGCAAAACTTATCTGAAGCTGTGGAAGAAATGCGGCTGAAAACATTCGATGTTGCCACGTTAAACTATGAAATAGATAAAGTGCTAAGTATGTAGTGATAAAAATTAAAAAATAAACTTTTGATGAAGTATGAACAATATTTCAATAATGATAGTTTTTTAATATACTTGTTTCATTGGTACAGCTTACCTCCTTTACAGGTAAATCGTTAATTACATTTAATGTTATTTCTTCACCTTCTAAAAACGGTAAATTTTTAGAAGAAATGCTTGAATCAACAGTATCTTCATCCCATACTTCAATCATATGAGTTGAATTATCATCATTGCTTTCAATTTCTTGTTTGGGGAAGTCATCACTAATACATTTCCTAAAACATTTCAAAAATATTTTTATAAGTTTAAGAAGATATTAAAAGTTGAAAAAATATGTAAGCATATTTTTCATACTTAGTTTGGAACTTTCTTGCTCTTCGTCTTCGTCGTACAAAACTGTCTAGAAATGTCATAGAAGTATAATATTCCCATGCAGAAAATTTTCCATTGAGTGAACGTCTCTCTCGACTGTATTTATCTCTTAAATTTTTCCACAGTCTTTG
>CAJUYG010007594.1:0-10723 GCA_910591675.1 Galerucella calmariensis | reverse complement strand
CTTCCAACATAATTCCTTCTTTCCTTCCTCTAATGGTAAGAGTAGAAGTCAAAGATATTTTAGATGCATCCAAAATTAGGGATTAGAATTTATGCCTCAGAAATGTTAAAATTCACAAGATGTTGCATGTAAAAATTTAATACTATTTAATTTGTGTATGTAAAATACTTGTTTTTGACCATTATCATAAAATATCTACGATTTTCCATTAACTAATGCCCTAAGTTTACTACATCGTTTGAAAGTTTATTAATTGTACTAACAAATTGTAAAAAGACTTATAGGGTGATTCATTTGAAAATTTTGAGATATTGCTTGATTTGCGTTTTGTTTCACCCTGTATTAAAGAAGCCACAGATGAAAAAAGTAATTAATACTGAGCACAGCCAATGATGTGTGTATGACATTTGAACACAAAGACCTGTTGATTTATTTTAATTTACTGTTCTGCAGAGTGTTAAAGAGGAGGTCTTTTTTGCTAATAATTGGCCATATCTTTCTAAAACACCCTTATAATATATTAGAGTGCTATATTTTTGTAACGCTCTCGGTGAGATCTTTTCGATTCTCAAACAAAATATAGTGCGTTCCATTAAAAAAAATGTAAGTTTGTGCTGCTACGTAGTATTGGAACACCCTGTAGAATCGAAAGTATTTTCAAAATGTGCTCTCAGTAACTGTATTAGCTCACACAAAACTATAAAGTTCTATCTATCACCACAACGATGTAATCCTCCGATGTCAGAAGATTGCCCCACCCTGTATATGATAATATATATAACCTGAGATGTCAAAACTGTCGAATCAACACTCAAGGTGCTCTCAAGGGTAGTCACGCCTTCACTTGAGTCAAGGGTGACTTGAGCGGCCTTTGGATCTTGAGGGTTGTTTATGAAACACCTGAGTGCCCTCAACCTACCCTTACCCTCACACTCATACTTAAGGGAGGACTATGAATACGGGCATTCATTTATTCTCATAACAGAAAGAGAAGAATTAGCAACAATACGAAATGTAAGTTCAATGTAACAAAATATTTTAATTAAAAGTTTTCAACATTAAAAACATACTCAAAATTAGTTTCGACAGAAATGTCTAATATTAGTATCCCACGACGTTTTCAAATTGGATGTATTATCAAATAACCAAGGCAAATAGATGTCATGCTTGGTGAGATGAATTTGTTGGGCATAACTGATTTCACAGACGTTTCGAAAATTATGTTTAGTAATTCCGCTCTGTGTCTGTAGGTACTAAAATGAATTCCATCATTCAATACGTGGAATATCAGCTGAGCATATTTTGAGAAAAACGATTTTTCTTCTTTTGTTAATTGTTCAAGCAAAATTTTCACTCCAGGTTGATCAAATAGATATAATTGGAAAAGACTATCAAAAGCGCCAGTATTGGAATAAGAGTATTCTGCTTCTCCGAATTTTACAGCCTGAAACACAAATACAATTTAAGAATAGTACTACTTGATATCCTACATACAGGGTGTACCAACCTTACGACAAACTTCGGTATATGGATTATTTCAAGAGATATTAAAAAATGTTATCAACAAATATAGTAGATGTGTTAAAGGTCCATATTTTGAAATTATGTAGAACTATACAGAGTGCTGCATAACTCCGTTACAAACCAAACATATGATTTTTCAAATGGGAACTCCTGTATATTATACCGAATTCGGGTTAGTTACATTTTTTTAAAGCTTTTAATATAAGGTTTTGCCATATTATACAGAGTCCTTTAAAAGATATAGACACGTTTATGTGAAAATCGTATGTAAATCAACGCTCTGTAGCTTGTTGTACGTTGAAGAAAAAAAATGTATTTTGCCAAACAGAGTTTCGTAACATGCAATATCTCCGTATCCTATTGAATTTCAATGATATTGTTTCTTATATACAGGATGAACGGAAACTCGAACCTGTCATTTTCTTTCTTCTTACAAATGGAACACCCTGTATTTTATAGCAAAAATAAAATCTTCAATTATGTAACTTAAATTTTTGTCAAGCATTCCCTATACCTAGAGTTTATAAAAACAGAGTTATCAGGTGATATTTATTGTAAACTATTATTATTGACCTATTATGTGAAAGCAATAAACGTTATATGTAACAAAAAATCCTAATTATTGATAAATTTTAATGAATAATTCATTCTAAACAAAACTAGCTACCAAAAGTATAATCCTAACCGTAATATTAAGCTGAAGATTCAAAGTGTTCACCGTTAACATCAATGCAATGCTGTAAGAGGGGGCTCAACTGATTGGCCAGCTGGGTCACCCGATTTAGCAAAAGTATATATATTTTTTTCGGGTCTTGTAAGGAATAAGTTTATAAAATCCCCCGGCTATTAGAGATGACATGAAAGAGATAATTAGTGCGGCATTTCGATCTGCTAACGTTGATATGCTCAGAAATGTTATTCAATCATTTGAACTATTCTGCAGCTTTGCATTGATGTTAACGGTTAACACTTTGAACCTTTAGTTTAATATTACGGTTGGGATTATACTTTTGGTAGCTAGTTTTGTTTAGAATAAATTGTTCATTAAAATTTATCATTAATTAGGATTTTTTGTTACATACAACGTTTAATGCTTTCACATAATAGGTCAGTAGTTATATTTTACAATAAATTTTACAAAATAACAGTGTTTCCATAAACTCTGGGTATAGGGAATGCTTGACAAAAATTAAAGAAAAAAAATATTCACTTGTCGGACAAGGCAACATTTTTTGTGTAATCGTGTCTTTTCAACATGGAACCATCTACCTGAGGGTATTGTAACGGCACCCTCTGTCAATATTTTTAAGAATAGACTGGACGCTTTTCTTTTTTCTAATTAATTTTTTTTTCTAATTTTTCTTTTTTTTAAATTGTCTAATTACTTTAATTTTTGTAATATTTATTTAGTACAATTCAGGGCTTATGGATCTTAGGATTCCTGCCCGTACCCTATTGTAATAATAATAATAATAATAATCGAAGATTCTATTTTTGCTATAAAATACAGGGTGTTCCATTTGAAAGAAGAAATAAAATGATAAGTTCGAGTTTCCGTTCACCCTGTATACAAGAAAGAATATAATTGAAATTCAATAGGATACGGAGATATTGCATCATATTACAAAACTCTGTTTGGCAAAATACATTTTTTCTTCTTCAACGTACAACAAGCTACAGAGCGTTGATTTACCTACGATTTTCACATAAACGTGTCCATATCATTTGAAGGACTCTGTACAACGTGGCAAAACCTCATATCAAAAGCTTCAAAAAATGTAACCAATCCGAATTCGGTATAATATACAGGGGTTCCCATTTGAAAAATCATATGTTTGGTTTGTAACGCAGCACTCTACAGCACATCTACTACAGCACATCTACTATTTTTGTTGATAACATTTTTTGATATCACTTAAAATAACCCATATACCGAAGTTTGTCGTAAGATTGGTACACCCTGTGTATATTTATATTATCAGGATAAAAGGTAATAATTATTACTATAGGTAGTTACTGATATATTAATTATACAAACCTGCAATGCCGCAATCATTTCCATTCTTTAATAAGGGTATCTTCAAAAGTTTCTTATTTGGATTCATTGATTGTATAACTTCGCGTGACTTTTGTAAATATTTGGACTTTTTGCTCGGTCCTTATTGGGCAATTTCTCCCCAATTTTCTATTGCTTGTGTGACTTCAACAGCTGCTTGACTTTTCACAGAGTGAATACCGTTTTCTTTTTGTTCCAACTTTTGATTTAAATTTGCTTCCACCAGTACCACTGAGGAATTTTGTAAATTCGAATAGAAAGTCATCTGCCCGTATCGGTTTGGGATATAATTTAATTACATGATTTTTTATTATGTTGAATTCTGATTCGACAGAAGCACTTGTTATTCTTGCACATGGAAAATAGTTAGAACATTATGTTTGACCAAAAGGGGAATCACTTAAGTCTCTTATAACTTTTTTTACCAATTCCGGTAAATAATGAGCATTATCGTTGTCACCAATTTCATTACTAACAACTTTTTCCACTTCTTCATTTATGTTGTTGGCCCACACTTATTTTCTTTGGTTGTTGGTTCACCGTGTACAACTTCAGAAAATAAACTACTTTCTGATATACTCCCTTCAACAGAATTTTCCTCCTCGTGTTCCACATCATCATGATTTGTAGGATCCAACATATCTCTCAATTTCTTTTTACTGGCGGTGCAAGAAGAAATGTGACCAGTAGATAAATTTCCACAAGTTTTACTTTTCCAACCACCAGGAAATTGAATAAAATGTTTCTTGCACTATTCACGCCTTTACAA
Source organism: Galerucella calmariensis (assembly GCA_910591675.1). Lineage (NCBI taxonomy): Eukaryota > Metazoa > Arthropoda > Insecta > Coleoptera > Chrysomelidae > Galerucella > Galerucella calmariensis. The sequence goes on along the minus strand of CAJUYG010007594.1, from coordinate 6,374 downwards.
AGTATAAGCTGACCGAGAATAGCAAAAAAATACTCTGACGGATTCGTTAAAGCTTAGCGGTTAACAAAAGTTTACATAATTTTAATGAAATGGACAACGTCCATTCTTATGGAGCAAGTAACATTTTCATTCGTTATTGCATTTGAATATTGCGATAGTGTTAGGAAAACTGTGAACACTTTTATGCAAGCTGTTAACAGGGCAATAGACGAATCACAAACTACTTCCTTAGATATGGGGTTGTTACATCTTATCCACTCAGATACCCAGTAGGATATTATATTCGCGTTATGTACTTCGCTAAACATTTGAAACACCGAAATTTGATGGAATCCGGTATGCATTACAGCATTGTTATGGCTGCGAAAACCATCGTGTTTTCTAAATTTTTTTATTATACCACCAGTGGCATCGATTGAAAGGGATGCCTTTTCGCATTTTATCGATGATCTATATAAATGCTGTTGGTGTATACTCCAAATATGAACAAAAAAAGGGTCGAGTCCGATATTATGGATAATTCCTTGTAAAGATTCAAGTTTAAGCAACCGAAGTGCTTGGACTGGATCTTAATTTATGCAAATATTCTTGTGCTAATAAAGCATGTTTTGCAGTTCTCAGTACATTTGGTTTGTAAAGATGAGGAGGCTCTATATCACCTTGCTTTATCAAATTATCCGCTTCCTGGGAACGAAATACTACTATTGATTCAATTTTCAGACATTCGGCAATTTCTTTTCTTTTTGGTTGTCAGAGATATCGTTTCCCACATTTTACATGCAATTCGTTCATTGTAGGTTTGTTTAAATATTTCCAGAGATGTACTATTACCACAGTCATAGTGTCCTAGAAAATTAGCAAAATTAGCAACTATTTCAAGTCTTTTAGAATAATTTTAATATAAATTCTAATAATGATATTTTCTTATATACAGTGCTATTCAAAAGTTCCCTCCCCCCCTCGTATCTTTTGAACGGCTACACTTACATTAATAAAATTTGGAGGGTGAAAATAAAATGTTGTAAACTTCTTTACGAATGGTAACAGGTGACGTAATAGTAATAGATGACGTCACAGTGCCATTCTGGCAAATAATTTTAAATAGGACCTTATGGTAAGTGATATCTGGTTTGAAAGGCATTGACATTGGCTACATAGCCATATTAATTTTGTTTGGGTTTAAACTAATTTTGACGGATAAATTGAATAAATACCAAAATTATTGAAATTATTTTTTTAAATCTAATTAATCAAATATCAACAATGGATTTTTATAGCAAGTGTTCGAAATGTGCTCCGTCTACTTCCTGACAATTATACATCCTATTAGTGAACTCTTGTCGTACTCTTTCGAATGGGTTGCATTCTTCAATAATTCTTTCTTTCAAAACGCCAATGCTACCTGGTGCCGTAGTATAAACCTTGGATTTCAAGTACCCCCATAGAAAAAAATCTAATGGTGTCAGATCTGGTGACCGAGGTGGCCATTATATAGGACCTCGCCGGCCGATCCATCTACCTCGATATTCTTTCTTCATCCAGGTAACGTCTTACTGCACCATAATAATGTGCAGGAGCACCATCTTGTTGAAATGTTATTTCCAGATGGCCGAATTCATCTGGATTATTATCCAGAATTTCAAGAATCAACGGCTCAATTGCATTTTGTAACCCAGATCGTTTGGCATCTTGAACACTACCTGTTGCTTCAAACTTTTGAAGAAGCTCTCACAAATAAGTTCTCGAGATAGGGCGATCAGAGTATCTCTCATTAAGTAAACGTTCCGCTTCATGGAGATAGCTGCTACTTTGTCGGCTTGAGTACGTACCATTTTGCCTATGTAAACTCTTAAACGTCTCGTTAAACAAAAATTAAATTAAATATTTAAGCTATTTAGAAAAACTTTGCAAAGCAACAAATACTATTAAATTAAAAACGTCAATTTTTTGACAACTAACCAGAGGCGGACTGAAAAATCTTCAATATTTAAATGTGAAATAATAATTTTGGTATTCATTTAATTTATCCGTCAAAATTAGTTTAAACCCAAACAAAATTAATATGGCTATGTAGCCAATGTCAATGCCTTTCAAACGAGATATCACTTACCATAAGATCCTATTTAAAATTATTGGCCAGAGTGGCACTGTGACGTCATCTATTACTATTACGTCACCTGTTACCATTCGTAGAGAAGTTTACAACACCTTATTTTCACCCTCCAAATTTTATTAATGTACGTGTAGCCGTTCAAAAGATACGAGGGGGGAGGGGACTTTTGAATAGCACTGTATTGTTAATACTGGGTGTCTCATTATATTCTGACTGTTTTCAAGAGCTTATATCTCCGAAACGGTTCTAGATATTAAGATGCGGTTTCCACAGTTAGGTTTGAAATTACCGTGAGTTTTGTTGTGACAAATTTATATAAATGGCGTACTTCCGGTTTACCCACTAGAAAAGTAGCGCATTTTCAGAATACAGTAGATGTAATTTTTCAAATAGGATACCCTGTATAGTTAGCAATTTCTTGAAAGACGCATATTTTTACTCTTTATCGGTACCTTGAAGTTTAAAATCAGTGCACAGAAAGCGAAGTTATATAACTTTAAGTGGGATACGATCATTGACAGAACGTCACATTGTGTTAGAACCAGTTAGAACAAGATGGTATTTTGAACCAAAATGTTTACTTCCAACAAGACGGGGCTCCACCCCATTATTCCAACATAGCAAGAGAGTCTGTTAACCAACAATTTGGAAATAATAATTATTGTAATGGTATGACTGATCCAATAGAATGGCCTCCAAATTCTCCAGACCTGACTTCCAAATTTTTTTGTATAGGGATTTGTGAAAGATAGAGTCTACAACCCGATGCCTGCTACTATTGAGGAATTAAATAATAAAATACGGCAGGTAATGGAAAATATTGCTCTTGAAATGCTGACAGCAGCATTTGACAACTTGGTTCGATTCCACAAATGTATGGACCAAGAAGGAAGACACATCAAATATTTGTTTTAGAGTGCCCTAAAACATGTTCCTATTTGTTTTTTACAGTTCACTTTAGCTAATAAAGTTCCACCTTTATATCTAATCATTACAGTATCCTAGTTAAAGTTATCTAACTTCGCTTTCTGTGCACCGATTTCAAACTTCAAAGTACCGTTATAAAGTAAAAATATGCGTCTTTCAATAAATTGCTAAATATACAGGGTGTCCCATTTGAAAAATTACATTTACTGTATTCGGAAAATACGCCACTTTTCTAGCGGGTAAACCGGAAGTAGGCCATTTATATAAATGTGTCACAACAAAACTTACGGTAATTTTAAACCTAACTGTGGAAACCGCATCTTATTATCCAGAACCGTTTCGAAGATATATGCTCTTAAAAACAGTCAGAATATAATGAGACACCCTGTATATTATTTAACGCGTTTAAAAACTACATCATGCACCCATAACACAATTCAAAAAATGTGTATGACGCGTAACATTTACATTTTAAAAGCACGTTTCTGTTGTCCCTCTTTTTAAATTGTTTTAGCCAACATATTTCTGGTAAATGACGAGAGTAGCTTAAATTAAAAACAAAGAATAATTCTTAAAAGTCATACTGGTAATCAACCATTTGAAGCAAAATGCGAACGACAAAATAATATGTTATCTTCAAACTTAATATAGAGATATAAATACTTACATAAATATACAGGTCGGGTGAGGTTATCTTATCAAAAGTACTATTAGTTGAAAAGGTTTTCTGTAAAAAATAGAGGTGAGTAAGCAACAAAGTAACACTAGAATAATATAAAAATTATTTTGACTCATGATCTTAGTACAAAGACACGTCATACACCCATAACTCAATAACCCAAATTGTCGAAACACCCTCTTTCAAATAAAAAATATGAAGCGATTACTTTTCAAATTGCTACAATGAAGGATGGTGTTTTATAATTTTCATTGATATTTTTAGCATAAAGCGAATAAAATCTTTATATGGTTCAAATATACACTTCAAACTTAATATAGAGATATAAATATACAGGTCGGGTGAGGTTATCTCATCAAAATCGTTATTAGTTAAAAAGGTTTTCTGTAAGTAATAGAGGTGAGTAAGCAGCAAAGTAACACTAGAATAATATAAAAATTATTTTGGCTCAGGATCTTGGTACAGAGTCACCCATAAGTCAATAACTTGTCTAATTTTAGTACAAAGACACACCATACACCCATAACTCAATAGCCCAAATTGTCGAAACACCCTCTTTAACCATTTTCCACCGTAACAGAGTTTTCCTAACCCCTCTTTAACCATTTTCCGACGTAACAGAGTTTCCTGAAAGATGTGCACCACTAAGGTTTCTGCTGTTGGAACAGCGTTAAGTTTTAAGTAAAACTTACCAAAGAAAGTTACTATATGTTCCATGGTCATGACAGAAACGTAACTATTATAAAATCCGTCAACAAATATACCTTCAGTACCATTGACCATTCCATAAATATATTCGTTAATATAATAGTTAAAAACTCTAAATCAGTAAATCGGGTGCCGGAGTTGTAGAACTGTATTTGCAAAACATCCCCTTCACCATAGTTGCCTCTCTACAGCACTTCCTCCCTATAAAAAACAACGCCTAACTTAAAACATACAAATACAGAGCTACCTCTTTGAACTGGGCAATAACAACGAAATAAACTAGTATATATAAGTGTTAAATCAATTTTTAAGAGATATTCACACTCATTCATGACTGTTTTTTTATACTTAATACGTAGTGAAATAAAATAATGCATACAAAATGTTATTTTATAAATTATCAGTTTTGAGATATCATAGTGGTTAGAAATCCATGCAGGAATAATAAAGGAAGATAATGCCACATGCGGTGGGGAATCAAATAAATAAAACTGTTATATGAATTTTAATATCAATATTACGAGAATCATTGTCAAAAAATGTTACTAATCTAATTTTTTTCAGAACAAATAGTATTAACTATTAGACAGAGGCTGCCGCTACACCTAGCCGTAAGTATATTACAAATGTCATATATTTGATGTTTATCTTATGCACTTTACAGTTATTGGACATCATAACGGTGGAGGTAACAGGACTTCACCCAGAGGATAGGACATCTTGGCTAATAGGGCTTGGGTCGTACCAAGGTGTTACGCTCTGGTACAACCCAACACCGGCGGGGTTCGAACCAGCCCCGGGACTACTGCCGGTGCTGGTGGTGTGGGTAATAAGGTAAGGTTATTAGTTATACCTAAATGGAATAATGATTTAATATGTATTTCAGAAACGAATAAAGATGTGCCCCTTCCACTAAAAATTATTGTTGTTTTATTTAAAACCGACTATCCATCCTAGATATCCCTTTAACCTGATCGATATAGCTATGACCTTCCCGCTTGGTGTCGATCGTGAGGTTGAACATGGTTAAATAATAACCATTTTCAATCAACCACATAGCTAACTTATTTAAGAAAAAAAAAATGAAAAAGAAAAAAAAATGCTTTCACAACAAATAGAAAAAATAATATGAATAATAATAAAAGTTTTGAGATTAAAAGTCAACGCTGTGTAGAAATAATACAGCTAATATACTGACATTTTCAGAAATAATCAAAGTAGTAATAATTAAACTTTTACAACAGCAAAGATATAGAAATTGAAAAAAAAACTTACCATGGGTTAGAGGTTATTCTTCACGGTCGTAAGGAGGGATCCAATTACTCTTATCCCCAACGATAGAAAACTCTCTCTCCCCGTGGTCATAAAATTTCTCTAGAAAACCACCATCTTGAGGGTTCTGAAGGTAATATGTGTAATACATCATTAGTTGGTTATCCAAATAAAAATGGATGCTAACGATGGAACCCTCACTTCGATCTTCTAGAGGTATGGTGAATTCGAACATATTAAGAGGTATATGGTGTAAATCGTTGACGTGTCTCAACAGCAGATTAATGCAAAGAGATACGTCTTCCTCGACCGCTCTCACATCATGACACATCAACGGTTGGTCATCGATACCTACAGAAAAAATCAAGCAACGAATTAGGTAATCAGCCATGGTGTTTTGAAAATTCTCGGAACTAACTTAGTATATTAAAGCCTAACCTCTATATATATATATATATGTTATATACGAAATATTGCTGATGTTTGAGTTACACCGATGTCATATTACAAGATGATAACAACTTCTCTATTTTCATGGGAACGACGCTAGATTGCATTTTACATAAAAATTAACGCTGACGTTTTATTAAAAAACTTATGAATTAGATTTATCTAATGCAATCCAGTCAGTTACAATTTTATTCTTGATTACTTAATTTTCTATTTTCATTATAT
>CAJUYG010007593.1:0-10723 GCA_910591675.1 Galerucella calmariensis | reverse complement strand
TGTTTCGAAAGTTATTGAGAATAATAAAAATGTGAAATTTAATTTCAAAAGCTTTTCAAAATTCTGTATAGGGCATGTCCACGACATTTGACAGTTGACAATACATTGGTGGTAAAACAATAAACAATAGAAACGATGAAAAATTATCAAACAACAAACAACTATTAACCTATATTATATATCACTAAATATGCAAGCTCAACAATTAAAATAACTTTAAAAGTACAATGAAGCAAAACCAACTAAACTCAAACACGATCTATCATTATAAATCAGCATAACCTCGCTATTAAGTACCACGTATTCTGAACGTTTTGTTTATTGTATTACCACCAGACTCTTGTCAAAAAGGTTTGTGACGTCACGTGGACATGCCCTATTCTTTCACGGTAACATCTATCACAACCACAAAAACAAAATTGTCAGCTTAGTTTCTTCTTCGTTATTTTGGCCTCGGTTGTAGCAAATTTTGGTCAAAAAAAGATACTGGTTGACTTTATCCTCAAAAATAATTCACGTATAACAGAATGAGAAATATTGAATAAAATAATATTCTCCATCTCAAATTATGGTCCTGTGCTGGGTTTCAATAACAAATGCAAAAAAATACAATGGAATTATTAATAAAATATATATAATAATTGGTCCATATAACCCGCCATTAGCCAATGTTCCTGCCATTATATTTTGATGAATTCAATTTTTAGTTATTTTACAAACTTGTAGGGATAACTGGACCAGATTAGCTGCTGAAGAAATAATCAAATTTCAAGAGGAGCTATTACATTCCATGGCCGAGGAAATGGCCCTTCAGCAGCCGCTACAAGTTGAGAAATTCGGTGTGAAACCTACTAGTGATAACTATGAATGGAGTTTTGCTAAAGCTTTTCTATATTCTCTCACAGTTTTAACGACAATAGGTGAGTTTATAACTTTCATTTTAGTGCTTCTATAATATTTTGTAATAAAAAAGTTCTTAAGGTCTCCTAATTACGTTATAAAATATTAAAATTGTGGAAGCTACTATATTTTGAGTTTTTATGACAAATTAAATTACACTTAAAAAGCTCAAAGCTGTCTTCCAACAACAAATTCTTTGGGGAATTATGTTTATGGTAAGTCATATTCTTGGTTTTATTTGTTTAACTGCATATGTTATGGTTAAGAGCTCTAAACTTTTCAATTTTCGTAATTTTTATCCATTCCTTCGTTCCAGTCAAGTATTTCGGATGTTCCTCCAGCTATTTATATACTTACTTCTTACAGCTTTCTGGTATTTCAACCAATTCGGTCCAACTTTGATAGAACCATAAATTTACGGGTTTCTAAAAGCGTTTCAAAGTCAAACAATGAGTTTACTTCATCGATATGCTACTAGTCCGAGAAAGTGAGGTCAGAAAGCTTCATAATCGAAAACATATGACCCACTATCATTTTTTTTACTAGCCTGAGGAAAAGTCCACTTTTGTAAATGTATTACAAACGTTAACACTAATCTTTGACTTGACAAATTTTATTAGTTGATGTATAGATTACGCGCAAGCGCGACCTATCAATCGGGAGAAATTGCATCGCTTAAAATAGGATGCAAACGTACCTTTCGTATTGGTAATGTGTCTCATGTATTTTTCTACTGTCCCACTGACAGTTTTCGTCAGGTTTGTACGTTGTTGTTTAAGGTCCATTATTATTTATGAAAAGTGAATATCAATCTTTTTGTTATATTTATTCTAATAATACAAAAATATGCCTGATACACGAAAAAACTTCAGCATTTTGAAAGTTCTCAAGTATTTTCAGTTAGAAAAAGAAGCTGGTAATTATTAATTTCATAACCTTTTCAAATTTGACCAAAAACGATCCTGATGATTTCATTTATCAATTATAAGGCTAGCTATATGTCAAAATAGCAAATAAAATAAACGACACACCAAAAACCCGGATACACGTCACAAACGATGACGCACACCAAGAAGGTTATTGAATGTACTTTATAATGAAAGACTGAATAATGCAATGAAACAATTTAATTTGTTTAAAACTTCATTATATTTGAATTAATGTTCAACTTGAGTTTGTAACTAAACACTAGTTTGATAAAGCTATTGTGTAGATTACAGAATGAAAAATATAATTGAATAAATAGATAAATGTTTTCCTATTACACAGACAACTTCAATTTTCGTCTAGTATCACAAAGGGAAAAACTTTAAACGAAATTATTTTTAGAATTTCACCCGCTCTCTTTTTTTGCGGCACGGCAAGGTCCCCATTGTAAATTCGTAGTGTTCTTATTTGCAGCCGAGGCTTTTACAAATACGTAAACAAGACAATTGTCAGGGTGATATAAAACGAAACGAAAATCCCGTCTGTCGTCAGACACAAAGTGGATGACACTGCGATAAGCGCAAAAAGTAAAACACAAAGCGCAAAGACCAGTAGACGTAATACAATCCACGCACGTGGAAACGGTTCCAGAAAAAATAAAAAAGCAAGATTGCGAAGTAAGCTGCAGATCCGTATTAGGTTATAATATATCTTGTGAATCGAGATGAAGGTTTAAGGCGAAACATTGAAAGTATTAGAATTTTTTGTCGCTACATTTCAAAAATAATTTCGAAATTATATTTTCTTCCATGAGATACTGTATTTTATTGAGTTTTCTGGTAGCCTTCTTAGTAAAAACTAAGATCTTCTTTAATAGGAACAACAGTACATTAAATTCAATGGCGTTGTCACTACTGGTACGAAAACGATTTAACAGGCTCAATTGATTGATTGGTTCGGCAGTAGATGCACTAAGCCGTTTCTGGAACGGAAGTGGCCAGAATGGCGTAATGGGGGTGGGGGCGCTGCGCAAACGCATGGGTTGGTAAATAGAAGGTGTGACTAACTGAAAAATGTTCTGAGGGGAGGGCAGGGGAGTGGGGTGTGCCATAAGGTGCCTTAGCATGAAGTGGGAGGGTGAGGATAACCAAAAAATTACCCACATCAAAAATCACGTTGTCACGTGTCACGTCACATCATCAAATGTGTGCGGAGAGGAGCGCTCTCTTTTGTAATTTGACTTCGAAAGAGTACAGACCTTGGTTGGTGAATAAAGACATTTCTTAAAAAGTGAGGTTACGCAACAATCCAGAATTATAGTTCATCGGATGGGGGACAAGTGAGTCGTCAGACGTCCAGCAGACTTCGTATAAACTATAGCTTGCAGATAATCACCTCAAATTACTTATCCACTCAGACGTATCCAACCTACGCCATGTTCAACGAAACAGAAGAGAATATAAAAAATAAAATCAATAATGCTTTTGCAATGACATTGTGTAATATTAGTATCTGTCTTGGTTTTAATTTCAAAAACTATTTGAAAAATTGTAAAACGAAAATTTAAATCTTTATGTTATATAAAAGTTGATGAATATACAAAGTGTTTCAATAAAAACTCATGTTTCAGGTCATTTTTCGGCTAATCACACCTTCTATTTACCATTCCATGCATTTGTGCAGTGCTCCCGCCCCCCCATTACGCCGTTCTGGTCACTTCCGTTCCAGAAACGGCTTAGTGCATCTACTTTCGGCACCACCAGTCAGAGGCTTCTAGAGCACCCCAGGTTTCATGCTTTTTGTGCTCTTGGTTTTACTGTTTATGTATAGAGATCACTAGCCCTTGTCTTTCCACTATAGTCTATTTTTATGAAGAAGAGAGTATTAAAATAATAAAGCATCCGTTATCCACAGTTCTTTCGGTAGACAGCTAAAAATTTTCCATAATCACACTAAAATTCACAATTGCTGAACCTTGCAAGCTGCAACTAAACGACTTTCAGTGAACAGTGAAAAATATACAACTTGAACCTCCTTACTAAGGGCCAGTTGTATGTAGTTAACCAATTGATCAACTGAACCAGGTTCACATGTTGACCATAGTCAAATCAATCAATCGTTGTACGAAAGATGTTCGTGTTGTGATCAGTTGAACCACACTCAAATTAATATTTTTATGTTGGTTATCCGAATCTCTAGTAACATTCGAGAATTTCATCAATATTGTTGGTACTAACTTGAAAAATCGTCACAGTTTTTGTATACTGTGAAATCGTTAATCAATGACAGTCAATGATCAAAAGCGTGTTTGGCGTTAAATATCATTTTGTGTGTTCTCTTGGAAGAGAAAAGATGGCAGATAAAGAAAACAAGCGTAGGTACTACAAATTTCAGTGCATCTGAAGAATCGAGGCAGATTTCTCTAGTTGCTAAATATAAAAACGTTATAGAGTGTAAGAAAACGGATGCAGAAAGTTCTCGGCATAAGAAAAATTTGTGGCTTCAGTTGGCTGCAGAATTTAATTTTATGAGTGCAACTACACACCGAAAAAGTGACGTGCTGTTAAAAAAATATAGTAATATTAAAAAAAGAGCCAAGAAAAAGTATGCTGACGAAAAATGTTATGCTCAAGGCACTGGCGGTGGTCCATATAAAAAAATTAAATTGCAGTGCCTTTTGATATTCTGAATCTATCAAAAAACTCATTTTCCGTCCACTCTTCAAAATGATTTTTTCTTGCTCGAAATATGCGAGCGTTTCTCCTTAAACCTAAAACCTAGCATAAAATATCAATAAGGTTTAAAAGTCGTATACAAATAAGTAAATAAACCTTCTTCTACTCCTCTTATCATTTCTAGAAAATCCTCATCATCCGTTAACTCTTCAAAATAATCCACGTTTTCCATTGTAAACAATAAAAAGTTGTATAATTATAGGTTATATAAGTTTAATTATAAGTTATGTCACATCAGAATTTGAAGTTTATTCAATGAACTTTAGTTAAACCACCATTTTTGTGGTTCAGTTAAATTGCTTAGTTAACAAATGAGTCAACCAAAATAATTATTGACTACGTTTCGTACAACACTTAAATAGCTGTGATCGTGGTTTAACCATACACATTAGGTTAACTATGCTTTATACAACTGGCACTAAATGGGAAAACCTACAATCGCATTTTTGGTGAAATTTGTTGGGAACGTATCTATCAACTTATAATTAGATCACTGTAAGCTGATATTCTTGGGATTTTAAAATAAAACAAAAGTTCAAACCTTTATTGGCAATTATATAAAAAAATACCATGATACAGCTATGTAATCTTCAATACACAGGGCTTTTGGCCTATCCAATCCTTTTTCTTTCATTCTGTACAGCTTATGGTTATAAAAAACCAATAAAAGGCCGAAATCTTGTATTAGCTTAGCTGAGCTCAGATACATTAATGAAAATTTTGGGAAATACTCAGGTTACTCTGTAATAATATTTAAAATTACCGTAGTTTTGCATTAGAAATTAGGTTTCACTAGTCTCTCCTACATAAAAATAGACTATAGATTATTTTTGGAGAAATCTTCCCTGGTAGTCTATATATCCAAAATAGACACTGCTCTAGACTTGAAGATAATGAGGCATCTCTTTCAAGAACAACCAGTAGATAGGATTCTCCATAGACGTGAGAATTTTCCGAATTATTTTATAGTATTAAGTAAAAATAATGTTTAAGAGAGTATATCTTCGGTACGTCAAACCATTACTATAAAAAAAAGGTAGAACGTGTCACGAGACACACGGTAGGAACTTTAGTTCCTTTTAAGCAAAAATTATGTAATGCATCTGACGTTATAGATAAACAATTTGCATATGCCTCGGTGGTCGAGTAGTAAGCAAACCAGACTCTCACGCGGTATACCCGGGTTCGATTCCCCGTAAAAAAGTTTTTTTTAATTGGTAATTTTATTTTCAAATAACTATTCTGCTTGATAATAATAACGACAACACGTAGACGTTTGAAATATTTAGCAAAATATTCATTATTATTGATAATGGTACGGTACCCTTCATGAGGGAGTCCGACTGGCAACATCTACTTATAACAGCATCGTATATTTAAAAAGGGAAAACGTAGCATTATACAAATTGGACATTCAAGAACTGTACGTTTACCACACAAAGATTAGTGAAAACATAAAATTGAATTGTTAAATTTCCAATTTGAAGTTATATTACAGTTTATAGAAATTTTTATTTTCTATATTTTTTCTTAAGTGGGTCGTAGAAAAAATATGCTGTTTGACTCGTGTGGATTGTCCATATCGTGCTTGAACGATTGAGCACGACGCCGTAGGAGGAGTGCTCAAACTTTGTCCTTGTGCAATATGGCCATCATATCCACACTAGTTGCACAAACTACTATTTCTATCAAAATATGCCCTTTTACATTTAAAAACAACCTGCCAAATGTGAAATCAATTTATTCATCCATTTTAAAGTTATCGAATTAAAACATTCAAGTTTTCAAAATTTCAACATCCTGTATTACGTAAAGTAAATGTGCCAAACCCCTTAATCCTCATATCATTTTGTCCAATTTTACGAGAGGAATCTACATGCAAACATTGTAATTACCCTTAATTTCTTCGAAATGAACGAAATGTCAAAAGTGACATTTATACTTCTCGATCAGTTTAAGATATATTTTGCATTTCGGTGGAATTGTTTTTATGCTATTTATTACTTTTCGACGTCTGAATGGTACCTAAGTAAATCACCTTTACCAACGTGTTAAACTTAGAAACCAGTAAACACAACCTACCGTCCTGACAACCGATGCTGTAGATAAACAAAAAAGATCAATCGCGCAAAAAAAATTATGGAAATAATAGTAAAAATGTATCCGAACAAATTCAAGTAGATCACCAGCTCTGCGAATACCAGCTTTGCATGGAATATCAATGTAGCATCGGTAGTTCAGTGGTAGAATGCTTGCCTATCACGCGGGCGGCCCGGGTTCGATTCCCGGCCGAAGCATATAAAGCTGCTTCGTAAACGAAAGAGAGACTCGGGAGAGAGCACATGCACGCAAGCAAGGCACATAACGGAGCAACGTAACATAACGTAACGTAACGGTCACATCTTTTGCATCACGACCCCTGGTCGCTCAAACATAACCTGACGTAAAGAGTTCCAAAAAGAGGGCTGCCAAAGAGCTACTAAGTAGAGAGACAACATATCAGCTTAGAGAAAATTTAAGGTATGAAAACTTGAAATCCTAAAATATATGAAGCCATCTTAAGATTAGGATGACTGTCGACGATATAAAACACGTTGACAAGAAAATAATATCATGAATTGACTTTTGAAATAACTTCAGGTATGAGGACTACATGTGTAATTTTTCATAAATATTTTAAAATTAGGGAAATCATGTTTATTTTGTGGTAGTGGCAATGAAAACATGCAATATTCCGTAAATATCAATAAAATGTGAGTTAAATAGTGTGACCTTTTCAAAAACACTAAGTTTTTTCTCACGAAAATTTTGTATAACGTTTTGTTAAATATTTTTTTCCTATTTTCTGACTCAATTTAAAAATAGACCTATAATATAAAAAAATTATCCCTGTCGATAAACCCAAATTTGAAATGCAGTTATGATCAAAGGAACATATTTATTCACTGCTCAAAAAGAGATGATGATGCATTGATGATGGCCTTAACTTATACGAGACTTTGTTTATGGTATTGAGTTAATCAAGTTGGTGAAGAAAGGCTGTGGTTTATCATATTCTTCTTGTAGTTCTATTCGGAAATAAAATTTTGTCAAATACGTCTCTGCAGTTGATCTCAGAGATTCTCCACAGGATTGGGATTGGGGCTGAATTTTGTGAAAATGTCAACAAAATAGTCGATTTTCCATTCGGAAATTATTATTTTTTACCACTACTAGCTAAGTTGACAATTATTGCTTCTTCTAGCCCACTGAGAAGTTGAATTTCTCTATTAGTGGTTAATAATTTTTTCTATTATTAATTGATAATTCAGGGATAGTAGTTCAACAAAAACTTGTGCAACATAATTTTGTATACCCAGGAGATTGTCTTTAACATATTTGCTGCTTGAAATCAACTATCAAGATGAAATTATTTGAATAAATATGCCATTAGTTTGAAATTCGCGCTCAACCAAAAATGACTGATGACATAAGGAGTACGTCCATAATTTATGGAGCGAAAACAGACGGTGTACTTGTCAGTCAGACGACCGGGTAAACGCTTCCCGTGGTGCGTTTGTGAATAATTTCTAATTTTTGTCTTAAATTTGGCTAGTTGTGGAAAAAATTGTATATTCACTATAGTGGTGAAGACATTCATAAGCCTCGCACCTTATTCCCCACGGGATAAAACCACTCGCGAAATAATTTTGGTGCTCGGTCAATAATAATAATAGTCTTCACCACCTTGGTGTAGGTATAATATACCTACTATTATAATTTTACTAGACCTATACATGGTAATACCTGAGGTCATATCACTAGTGGTTAATATCTGCATGATCGTTACATAATATATAATATTTTCTCAGTGACAAGCTAGAGATACCTTCTTCTCCGTAAAGTTAATTCCACTGGAAAATTCAGAGCGTCGCATCATTTTATATACGGACCTGTCTCGGTTGTTTTATTGTTGCTTCGATCAGAAACGATGCCTGGTAATTTGAAAGAAAAGCGATACCAGAGAAGTTTATTGAAAGTATATATTGCGAAATTTGCATCATTAGTGTTTTTTTTTTCTTTCATTTTATAAAGCTACTTTTCGACAGGAAAAAATATTAGGGCGTCCAAGAAAAAGGAATCCAAATAAAATGCCTTGGAAATGTAACGCTCAAAAACAACTTCCGAATGATGAAATACTTTTTATACAAAAGACCTGAACTGATTCAATACATAACATCCATCAATAATATCGCTGGATGACATATAGATTGACAAATATCGATGAAACATTTCTTTTTCAATGGGAGAACTTTTTGGTAATAGTCAATGCTCAAAAAAGTATTCACAAAATCGTAATTGAAAAATATTGAAGTGAAGAAATGTGAAAGGTATAATACTTGTATTTATACTTTTTCCCTTTTTGAAAAATATCGATATCAGTAAGAGGAAAGGAGAATATTCATGTCACCTATCCTTATTGGAAAATACCCAAATCTTCAAGAAGGGAGACGGGAAAATAATCATTTCATTCACTTCTCCCCTTCCTGAAAAATATCCTGGGGAAGGGAAAATAGTCATTCCAGTCATCAATCTAATACTTTGTAACGCACATTTAAGTTTTTCTATTGTCGAGATAAAATGCAAAATTCAAAATGTGTATTCACGCTGTTTATTCATGTTATCAATCATTATATTATAAAGGGCGAAAAATGAGTAAACTCCTGCTTTGTTTTGTTTGTCATTTAAATTAATAATTATACAAATTCCCAATCATACAAATTTGTACTTGATAAACTGAAATAAAATGATATTCCAAGGTAAATAATAGGAGATGATTTGTGGTCATTGTAGTGATGGTAAAAGAAGAAAGAAGACTATTATTATTGACCGAGCACCAAAATTATTTCGCGAGCTGCTTTGCCTCGAGCGGAATGAGGCGCGAGGCTTGTAAATGTCTTCTCCACCATGGTGCATATACAATTTTTTCCACTACTAGCCAAATTTAAGACAAATTATTTGCAAACGCACCACGAGAATCGTTCACTTCGACGTCTAACTGACAAGTACACTGTCGGTTTTCGATAAATTATGAACGTACTCGTAATGTCATCAGTCATTTTTGGTTGAGCGCGAATTTTAAACTAATGACATTTTTATTTAAATAATTTAATCTCATACGTAATTTCAAGCAGCAAATATGTTGAAGACAATCTCTTGGGTATACAAAATTATGTTGCACAGGTTTTTGTGAATTCTCAAAATATTTGAATTCGTTCATTATTGACCTAGGTTAACAATAGAGAAAATCATTAAACTTTAAGAATTAAAAAATGGATTATTTCCTAGAATTTTTCGGCTACTTCAGTTTTAGTTTATAATCTCACTACCTTAAAAATAGGAAGCTTGGTAATGTATAAAGAGTTCACTTTGGTTGAAAATAACTAGTGTTTTTGGCTGATTGCTCCGTCAATAAAAAATAGTATTTTATACACCAAGGTGGTGAAGACTATTATTATTGACCGAGCGGATAAAAGTACGAGGCTTATGAATGTCTTCACCACCATGGTGTATTTACAATTTTTTCAACTACTAGCCGAATTAAGGACAAAAATTTAAAATAATTCACAAACGCACTACGAGAAGCGTTTACTCCGTCGACTGACTGACAAGTACACTGTCAGTTTTCGATATGAACGTACTCGTTATGACATCAGTCATCAGACAATCTTCTGGGTATACAAAATTATGTTGCACAGGATTTTGTGATTTGAATTCGTCCATTATTGACCTAGGTTAACAATAGAGAAAATCATTAACCACTAATACAGAAATTCAATTTCTCAGTTGGCTAGAAGAAGCAATAATTATCAACTTTACAGCTAGAAGTGGTAAAAACAGTTTATTATTTTTCTATGTTTGATTGAATATTGAATAACCCAGCAATTCCTATAGTATATGGATCTAAAACCATAGCTAGAATGATTAATTATTATTCTGTGATATACACATAGATTAAAAAGTTATTTTTTGCGCTAACAATTTTTTGTTGGCTTGTTTATCAATGTTTACCATTTCAATATGGGGTCCGGTAAGGTTCGCGAACCCTCGGAATGTTGCAACGATTTTTTTTTTATAGAAAGTCCTATTGCTATAGAACGTTTTAATAAAAACAAATTCTT
>CAJUYG010007592.1:0-10726 GCA_910591675.1 Galerucella calmariensis | reverse complement strand
AATATTTTTAAAATAAACTTTCGCAAATAATTAAATTGTTTTTTTTTGAAATTCCTACGAACGTTGCATTAAAATGTATCGAATAGTAGAACCGGATGAAGCCTCGGTTTGATAATATAATAATTCCAGGAAGTCGCAAAAACTGATAACAAGTTTGTAGCACCACAATACCAAAATACGGGAAGTCACCTTATCGTGAGGTTGCCCACAATCGCAATTATAAAACTATGTTAGCAAAATACGGGAAGTCACCTTATCGTGAGGTTAGCTAAAATCACAAAAATAAAACCAAATCGGAATTTACGTTTAAACAGCGAATGTTCTAGAACAAAAACACTAACGTCACATACTGATAACCGACGATCTCATAGGCGGGAGGTGATTGTTTAAATAAGGTGAAAGCAGCACACGCAGTACACAGTCGAACAGAAGTAGTAGTAGCAACACAATCAAAAAGTAGCAGCAGCAGCAACACAATCAAAAAGGTAAGTTTTTTCTTATACTGCAATATTTTTCAAAGCAAATTGTTTTTTCTTATACTACAATCTTTTCCAAAGCAAATTGCTTTTTCTCTTACTACAATCTTTTTCAAAACAAATTGTTTTTGAATTCAAAGCAATACATATAACTTCAGCGAGACAGCCAGCCGGACGACACATACTAATAACCGACTATCTCATAGGTGGGAGGTGATTGTTTAAATAAGGTGAAAGCAGCACACGCAGTACACAGTCGAACAGAAGTAGCAGTAGCAACACAATCAAAAAGTAGCAGCAGCAGCAACACAATCAAAAAGGTAAGTTTTTTCTTATACTGCAATATTTTTCAAAGCAAATTGTTTTTTCTTATACTACAATCTTTTCCAAAGCAAATTGCTTTTTCTTTTACTACAATCTTTTTCAAAGCAAATTGTCATCGATTGCTTATTATTATTTTCAGATGGATTTGAAAAAATTAAATGAAGTTTCTGTAATTGCAGAAAGGAAACCGATCATTAAATTGAAGGACCTCCAAATTAATGTGCCTGAGAAAATTCTGGCAGCAAAGCTTACCAAAGGACGCTTTGGAGACTCCATTCTTTTGGAATTAAATGAAAAAGTTACATTCCTGCCAATTCGAGTGACGGAAAAATACCTGGAAGCAATCCCATATTTGTTGGATGGGAAATATTCCATAGTTCTGAAAGGATTGGTGGACATTGGGAAGCTCAACCCCTTGATATCATTCGAGATCATTGAAAACTAGGAGATACAAGAAAAAGAGAGAGAGAGGGTGAGTGAATTTTTCAATTTTCAAAGCCATGTCAAGCATAATTGAACAGTCTGATGATTTGCTGGTAGCTATTAGAAAAGTACAAACAATTGTTTTTGATAAATTCACTGTAAGAGATGCAGAACTGTGGTTAAAACGTTTGAATAAATACATTAAGGCTTGCAGTAGGCGTATAAAAGACGTTAGTTTATGCGTCGGAACTAGACGAAAACTGCAAGCAAATATTGGCCATTTCAAACATTTTCGCAAAGTAATTTTGAATAGACACATAGGGGTAGGTTTAAATTCTAGACTACGTAGTAGGGTTAAATGGGAAAATATTGCATCGAGTTTTACTAGCAGAATTAAAACGGGAATCATTGTAAATTTATGTCATAAGGACTTAGGAAAATTTTTGGATGACGCATATGTCATTTTCAAAGAAAAAATTGTATCATGTCTAACTTCATTCAAGTTTATGAAAGTAAATACTGCTTTTTGTGGGGAATTTATCAAAAAGTCTGGGGATGAGGAAACATTAGATTTATATTATTTTACCACCAAAAATGTTGTCATAGATCAGTCTACCGATTTACATAGTTGGTTTGATGATAATGTTAAAGATAAAATTTTCACAAAATTATCTAATTTTCAAGAAAGAGATTCTGGGGCTGCTTTATGCCGAGTGATCTCATTGGAGGTTAATGTAAATAAACTGCAAATGGGTAATGGCTCATCCTTTATCAGATTACCTAAGGAAATCCAGATAAAGCATGCTTGTATAAATGTGGAAAACTATGACCAGAATTGTTTCTATTGGGCTATTGTTAGCTGTTTATATCCCTCTGAATTAAACTCTAACCGAACCAAGTCATATCCTCATTTTAGCACAGTTTTGCAAACTGAAAACTTGGAAGCTCCAATATCATTACAAAATATTTCTAGATTTGAAAAAGCGAATGATATTTCAGTTAACGTGTATGCATTAGAAATGAATTTAGTTAAAGAAAAAACAACTTACGTAGTAGCACCAGCTAGACTTACCGCAAATAAACGTGAAAAACATGTAAATTTGCTGCTTATTCAAAATAAATATTATCCGAGATTGAACGATTATGAGGCTCCGCCTGCAGATGATGACGACAAATCTGAAATCAGATTTCATTATGTTTGGATCAAAGACATGTCTCGACTACTTAATTATCAACTTACCAAAAATGGCCATAAAAAATTCGTTTGCGACCGCTGTTTAAATTATTATACAAGCTCAGATAAATTAGCTGAGCATGAAGAACTTTGTTCTGATTTGAATAAATGTAAAATGTCTCCACCTAAATATGAGCACGTTCAATTTAGGAATTTTACATATAAACAAACTACGCCATTTATAATTTATGCTGATTTTGAATGTCAATTGGAAAATGTTGCTACAAATATAGCTCATAAAATAACAAAAACAACTAAATATCAAAAACATGTGCCATATAGTGCAGGCTACTACGTGAAGTGTTCATATGATAATAGTCTTTCTTATTTTAAAAGCCACCGAGGATCGGACTGTATGGATTGGTTTGCTAATGAAATGACTGATGTGTCTAGACTTGTAAATTCTAAAATAAAAACGATTATACCTATGGCTGAGAAGCTTGATCTGCGTAAAGCACAAAGCTGTCATATATGTGAAAAAGACTTCGCTTGCAAAGACAAAATCGTTAGGGATCACGATCATTTCACAGGACAGTTTAGAGGATTTGCACATGAAGCATGCAACCTGAACTTTAAAAAATTGTTTGTTGTTCCTGTTGTATTCCATAACTTAAGCGGATATGACAGTAATTTCATGATTGTTGACCTCTGTAAACGAGGCCGTTTGAGCGTACTTCCCATTAATAAAGAAAAATATATTTCTTTTACCCTGTATTCCGATGAAAATGATATAAAATTACGATTTATTGATTCGTTCAGATTTATGGGAGCTTCACTCGATGAATTAGCATCAATTTTAGATATTAAAGAGAAAAAAAATTTGAAACAAGGGTTTCAGGGTGTAGATGATGAAGCTTTTAAATTACTATCTTGCAAAGGCGTTTTTTGCTATGATTATATTGATAGTTTAGCTAAATTAGAAGAAACTTGTTTACCGCCAATTGATAAGTTTTACAATAAATTATGCGATGACGATATTGGTGAGGCAAAGTACAGTCATGCGCAAAAAGTGTGGCATACTTTTAATTGTAAAAATTTGGGTGAATATTCAGACATTTATTTAAAGACAGATATTTTGCTCCTTGCTGATGTTTTTGAACAATTCAGACAAAAGTGTCGAGATACATACCATTTAGATCCTGCATGGTACTATACTATGCCAGGGTATACATGGGATTGTATGCTTAAATTCACTGAATGCAAATTAGAATTACTCAAGGACATAGATATGATCATGTTTATCGAAAAAGGTATCAGAGGCGGAATATCTGTATGTAGCAACCGATTTTCGGAAGCTAACAATAAATACATGCATGACTATGATCCAACAAAGCCCTCGAAATATCTTATGTACTTGGATGTTAATAACCTGTATGGTTGGGCTATGAGTGAGCCCTTGCCCTACGAAGGCTTCAAATGGGTGGATACCAAGTTCAGCGTTGAATCATGTTCTGGGTACATGGATATTTTATCGATTCCAGACGATTCGCCAGAAGGTTATATCTTCCAAGTTGACCTCGAATACCCACTCGAATTACATGATACTCACAAAGATCTACCATTTGCTGCTGAGCACCGCATTCCGTCAGGATCAAAATTACCAAAATTACTGACAACGCTTTATAACAAGGAAAAATATATTATGCATTATAGAAATTTGAAGCAGGCTCTAAATAATGGATTAAAATTAACCAAAATACATAAAGTGTTACAATTCAAACAGTCAACATGGCTGAAGTCTTACATCGAGCTCAATACTCGATTGCGGACTGCAGCTACGAACGACTTTGAAAAGAATCTTTTCAAATTGATGAATAATGCGGTGTTTGGTAAGACCATGGAGAACATCAGACGCCACAGATCTGTGAAATTGGTGAGACAATGGGAGGGACGTTATGGCGCCAAAAACTTGATTGCAAGTTTTCGGTTTCATAGCAGAACAATTTTAGATGAAAATCTGGTAGCTATTGAATTAACTAAAGCCGAAGTGACATTTAATAAACCTCTGTATATAGGAATGGCAATTCTAGACATTTCCAAGATATGCATGTATGATTTCCATTATAACTACATGCTACCAAAATTAGGTGTCAACAAGTGCAAGTTAATGTACATGGATACCGACAGTTTTGTCTACGAATTGCAGTGCGCAGATGCTTATGAGGAAGTGATAAAGGCTGATTTATCTAAATTTGATACTTCTGACTATGCCGAAAATAACTTATATAGCATGCCTCGAGTTAATAAAAAAATTATTGGTCTTTTAAAGGATGAGTCAAAGGGTCAAATTATGACTCATTTTGTTGGACTTAGGTCAAAAATGTATACCTACAAGTTGCAAATAAATGATAAAGACAGAGAAAATGAAAAACTCCGCCTAAAGCGAAAGCAACTCGGCAAAACAAGAATAAAAAATGATTTGAAAAATTTAGGTATAACAAAAAAGTCTAAAGGTGTAAAATCCAATGTAGTGAAAAATAAAATAACGTATGATGATTATGAAACATGTTTAAAAGATTTTAAAATACACTCATCAAGCCAACGATGTATTCGGGCCTATGCACATAAAGTTTTCAGTATAGAACAAACAAAAATTAGTCTAAGTCCGCATGACGATAAACGTCATTTAATGCCAGGTACATTTGATACGCTTCCTTGGGGACACTATAGCTTAAACTAATATTTTTTTTTTTTGTTATCGTAGATAATGAAGCAGCCTGTAAATTTGAAAGAGATATGCATAAAATCTGTTTGCGAAAATGTTGTTAATTTAGCCGAATTAATGGAGCTATCTCTATTACCGGAGATACTTATGAAATTAATCGTGAAAAAGTACCCATTCTACAGGTGGAGAGCGATAAATAAACAAGCGAAACTAGGACCATTTGCAAAGATACAATTCATCGGCTGTTCAAAATTTATAAGAACAGCGATGAGAAACACTCTTTTAAATGCGGATGAAACAAGTCACGATGTGAGAACAGCGATGAGAAACACTATTTTAAATGCGGATGAAACAAGTCACGAATTTGATGAATCCGAATATTGTGTTTGGACAAATTATTATAAAATAAAAAATTACAACCTTCGGGTTTGTAAGACATGTTTTTCGAATATAAAAAATTTCCACAATTCACAACAAAAGTCATTGTTTGCTATTTTCGATCATTTCCATGAACTATATGAAGATTACCTCATAATTACAGATGTGTTTCAATCCCAATTTTATTGGTGTCAGAGCTGTTTTAGCCATGTTTTGTGTGATATAAAGGATGTGGAGTCATGCGTGAGATCACTTCACTCGTATCCAAAAAGCACCAGGTTCATCGATTCTGAAGATAGCGAGACTGAAATCGATGAATTAATGTGAAGGTTGGCTTTGAAAATTACAAAAATTACTCTCCTCTCTCTTTTTGTGTATTGCTTAAATTTATATATGTATTGCTTTAAATTTATATATGTATTGCTTTAAATACTGATAAGCGGTCGGCGGGCTGTCTCGCTGAAGTTATATGTATTGCTTTAAATTTTGTTTAAAATAAGAGCTGATAAGCGGTCGGCGGGTTGTCTCGCTGAAGTTATATGTATTGAATTTTGTTTAAAATAAAATATTATTTCAAATATATTTTTAATTTCCCTGCTATCCACCTATTGAAGGAGTAAGGTTACATGGGAAACTCCTCAAGAAAAAATGATGGGTTTGATTTGTGTATTTTTGGTAAGTTCAAGAAAACACACATGTCAATAATATAACTATTTATTTAAATCATTGATAACTTTAAGTTTATAAAAGTATACATATTCTCTGAGAGCGTTGTTTAACATATCGTTTGGAGTTATGGAACAAAATGCATGTAAAATTTGTAAAGGACTTTCAGAGGTGATAGTTTTACAGAAATCCAAAACATTATAATAATACTGACAAAAATTTAAATTTTCCAACATAGCTATACGTTGTATAATTAAATTATTCAATTTTAAAATTTGGGATACTTCTTCTTCATCCATGTAATACTCGACGTCATGTTTCCTCACAAAAATTACCTTACAGTCATCGTAATTTAATGGGGTAATGGTGCAGTAGTCTCCACATGGAATCGAATCAGGTTTGAACTCATCTACGGTCATCTGTTGCATCATTATTGAAATAAAGGTATGCCATTCGTGAATGCCAAAGGAAATTTTACCGAACTTGAGCTGCTGAGATAGAATTACAGCAGGCGTGAATGATCTAGCAGGACTTATTCCACATTTTACTTCATAACCAGAAATTGAATATTGTGTTGCAAGCAGGTACACATTTTCAGACTTTGCAGCAAACTCATAGTTTTTCAAAATTGTATCCAGCTCTGCAGTATAGTTATTATCACTACTACTACTGTCGTAACCACTACTGACACCTTGATAACTCATGTTGCTAACTGAGTTTGAGATCTGAAACGACTCCAATTTATAGCGTGTGTGGCCTTTTACGTCATAAAACATCAACTCCATTAATCCAGCTGTTATGTTTTTTGTCTAAGCCTAACCATTTCACGAGCAGTTTCTTGCCTTTACGTCTAAGAACTTTTTCCACCAAGTAAACGTCCGGATTCGATGTTTTCTGTAGTTCTTCGTCATAGAAGCAGCCGCTGATTGGTGTCCCTTGCATGTCTTCAAGTAAATACGTAGCAGGATTGGTAATTTTAACTTTGATGATTTTGAATAGTTCTGTAGTCCAATTGGGTGTATATCCTTTTTCAAAGACATGTTTTGCCTTGGATATGCGCACAATGTCGCCAACTTTAAATTTTCGTGGACCGGCTATCTTTAAATGACTATAGGTGTTATTCAAAATAGATTTTTCGTTGGATTTGTTGACTTGAGAAGGCTTATATTTTGTTGTGGAATGTCTTGTATTGTTATAGTTTTGAGTAATTTTAGGCAGAATATCAATCCATTTGTAGGTGCCATTTAAACTGAAATACTTGTAGAGTTTCGATTTCAAAGTTCTTATAACACGCTCTGCCATAGAAGCTTTCATTGTGCTAAATACGCTATAATGATTTATGTTGTGTTTTCCCATTAAATTTTGGAATTTGCTGTTGTAAAATTCCTTTCCCTGATCAGATTGTAGATTTTTTGGTATTCGTCTAGTGTGAGCGAGAATGTCCGAGAATGCCCGAGTAATCTCCTCTCCGGTCTTCGTCTTTAGTGGGCGTGTCCACACAAACTTTGAAAAACAATCAATAACGACTAGTATCATTTTATGATTCCTATTTTGTGGAGCAAAATTCCTCATCTCCGCAAGATCCATTTGCCAAAGATCGTCAAGGCCCTTAATGATAGTGCGTCTCCGAGGGAATTTTTTCCGTATCGGTTTGTGGAGTTCGTTTACAAGCTGAATTTTTTCTTTAGAATACATATTATGACGTACTACCAGCTAGCTTCAGCTCCAGACTGTTAATGCGGTTAACGGTATTCGTATTCATAACCTTAATATTGTTTACAATGCCCGAAACGTTAGTTTTCATATCAGAAACGGATCTGATATTTTCTGTAATTTCTTTCCGTAACTCACGTATGCTTTCAACCCACATGTTAATAGAAGCAGTGAATTCTTTTCGAATAAATATTTTGGCTGTGGTAATTGAATCGTCAACGTATTTCTTCGTAGCCATATCTCTAGCTGCTACAGGGGGATTTCGCGAAATAAATGTATCAATTTCGTTAGTTTTATTTTGTAAGTTGGTAATGTTCGCCTGTAATATGGGGATTTTCGTCTTATGAAGCTCATTTCTTATTTCGTTCAATCCTACAGCTAAATCCTTTATATCACGTTCTTGTTGCTGCAGCACCACACCATGCGTTTGAATTAATGGCGAGTTGATAGCACGTAGGTCATTCAACTGCGCATCAACATATTTTTTTGTTGCAGCATCACTATTTGTTGTCGGTTCCTTAACATTACAAATTTTCACATTTTCAATATCAATATTACCGTCCGGTGTATGAGGAAACGTAATTTTCGCTGGTAAACGCGCATAGGGCGTTTGATGTCTATGTCCGAATTTATCGACTGGCATGATTGAAATGAACAAGTTTCAACTTGTTTTATTCTATTATATCAGCTTCCTTGAGTTCATTGATAATTGCTACTATTTCGTTGTCGTGTGACGTATTACCTGCCTCTTTTGAAGCAATCAACAACTTCAAACGATCCACCAATTCATTCACATCGTCCCAATAAATATACTCCATAGGTTTATCATTATATCTTAAACGATCGATACCTTTTCCTTTTGCTGAAGGAATCGATTTTAGACGAGTCAATACCTGAGACGATCTATTCGTCGTCGTTAGAGATTTTGTTTTGAATAAAGGTTTTATGATGTAGTGATATTTTTCAGTACTTGACCCCTTAAGACGATCTAACGTGTCTAAATGAACTTCAGTTGTTGTCAAAAGATTTTTATAGTTCTGTAAATCATGATCATTGTAACTGGGGTCTCGGTAAAATAGAAGTTGATACAAGCCTGGTGTTCCAATTACATATCTTCCTCCTTTGTTTTTCTCAGGTAGTATGTTTATGTTACCGGTTTTTCCATCAAACGCAATTCGACGTTTGCCTAATGACCAACCGATTTCATCGTTGTATATCGGACCATAATTTTTATCGATTTTATCATCCTTTTGGAAGTAATCTTCAATGAACTGATGACTGATGGCAGGATATTGGTCCAAATAGTCTGCGAAAGCTTCTTGGGAAATTTCGGGGCGCATCTCTTCTGGAGATTCAGAACGTGTAATATTGCCGGATTCATCGGTTTCGGCCACCGGTTCCGTTTCGAGAAATGGTGTAAACACATCATCTGGTTCTTCTTCTTCCTTCTTTATTTCCTCTTTTGGATTTAAATTTGTAATCGTTTTTTGTAATGTCTTTGAGGATTGCACAATTTCTTCGAGTGGTTTAGATATCGGTTTGAATAGTTTATTAATAGACTCATCTTGCTCTGATTTACCTAATTTCAACGCCAAGTATTTTTTGCGAATCGATCTGGCAAGTTCGGACACTTTTTTCTTGCGCAATGCAGTAGCAACCTTATCGTCAGACATATTGGTATGGACTAAAGACGCAGCTTACAATTTTATATATTTATCGAATCCTTTGCGATACCTACCACCATTGAGGGTAAAATCCTTCATAATTACCAAAGTACCATAGCGGTCACACCAACACTTTGAACACACATTTTTGAATGTGTCAAACGTCATGTCTGGAGATACGTGTTCGTCAAATATATGTTTCAAGTTCACCTCATCCTGCTTGAATAACACAATAACATTACAATTGTCGCGAATAAGCTGTTTCGGTATTTTTGAGTATGTTTGACAAAGATAAGCGGCATCGATATCTTTATGTCTACACATGGAGTAGTATTCACGAATTTTCTGCTGACCGTCACAGGCTACGTCATCGAATAAAAAGATGGAATTTGGTCGAGCTTTCTCTGGACTAATTATTTCTTCATTGTCTTTAAATGGGAAATACCCAACACCCTTGACTTGCGCTATAACTTCTTGTAGCAATTGATACTTTGGTTGAAATAACGATTTTGAATAGACATAAACATTTTTGAATTTCGCACCATTTGGATTGAATAGGAGCGCCAGCACAACATTCGTCTTACCACACCCACTGGGACCGCATATAATGGCACGGAAAGAATTTGGTAACAATTTACCATGTTTGCCAACAGTTGGTGTTGAGGTGAAATCTAGATTTTCAATGGGTATAGTCTGCTCTTGTTGAATTATTTTCATTGTGTGTGTCGTTTTTCGTAGTACTACTCTTTAAATATAGGTGTCACCAATTACGCGTGTCAGTCTTAATGTTGGTGTTTGAAGGAGAGGGTATTTTAAATTCTCTTATCAATAAACTACCTATTGAACTTCACTTACCTAGCTATCAGTACTGTGGACGTAAGTAAACCACCCCCACCCTTTTTGCAAAAAATTAATTGTTTTTCTGTTAGCTGGTACAAAATTGGAAAAACGTCTTGATCGTGGAGATCCGGGCATTAACCCCTTGGACGCAGCTTGTAAACAACACGATATTTCTTACTGGAAGAATAAGTCTCTCGAGGAACGACACAAAGCCGATCGGATACTTGAAGATAAAGCTTGGGCTCGCGTTAAATCAAAAGACGCTTCACTGGGAGAGAAAACTGCTGCATTACTTGTAACAGGCGGAATGAAGGTGAAAAGAAAGCTGGGAATGGGTTGTCGT
>CAJUYG010007591.1:0-10727 GCA_910591675.1 Galerucella calmariensis | reverse complement strand
GTTATGCTTTGTTGTTGGAGGTACTTTTGTACACCTCATTCTCAATTTGACCCCACGGAAATAAGTCCATTTTATTGAGCTCTGGTGACCTTGGTGGCCACTGTACTGGACCATTTCTTCCAATCCACTTTCCAGGAAATCATTCATTCAGTTCACCATTAATTAAATGATGTGAACGTAGTAGGATTTCTTCCAATAAAAGAGGTAATTGGATCATTAGGACATCTAAATACAACTCAGCATTCAAATGTTCCTCATAAAAATATGGTCCCACTACATATTCACCAACTAAACTTCCCCACACATTCAACGACCATTTAGTTTGACTGTGTGTCACCATGTTATATGGATTGTGGTGAAAGTGGATCTTTTTTTGTCAAAGATTCTTTGCATACCGTGGCAGCTCAGCTCTTGTTTGTTAGGAATATTTCTTATACTTGTGTGTGGGCTCTCTGTAACTGCCAGCAAAACATTAATTTTGTTTTTGGCAGCAACAGATTTTTATTCTTGATTTTCGCTTGGAAAATTGGTTATAACTTTTCAGATTACCTGTAGAACTATAACAACCCTATGTTATTGTAATGGGAAGGTCAAGCTAATTCCAAATATGCAATAAAATATAGGGTGTTTCATTAAAAAAATGTAAATTTCATATGACACAGCATTCTGGAACACTCTGTAAGATTGTAAATAATTTTAAAATGTGAAGACTGGTGATGGCTATAAGCCCTCGAATCCTCAAATTGATACCTCAAAGGACAAATAATGAGGTACTGAATTTTATCACACTAATCAATCACCCTATATATTATATTAACAGTTATGTCAAGGAGTACATATTCTGAAAGTAATAGATAGAGATTTTTAAAAAGATTCAAATGCCAATTTGGTTTGGTTATGGTTTTAAACTTTTTTCGTTATTAAATTGTTTTCATAGTTTTAGTAGGTAATCTAAAATATTTTAATAATATGTTAAAGTGAGTATAGCGATATTATCTTCTATGATGAAATCAAGCAATTTGATTGGTTAAAATCTACATTACATTAAAAGTAAAGTTGTGACGCGTTCCGCTAACACAGTACCTTTCTCAAACGAATGGAGGTATAATGAAAATTCTTAATTTATACAGTGCCATAATACTGAATTTTCTTTTACTTCAGCTACTGTGAAACCGCTTAATTTCACTTCAACTCTTTGTATTATTCGTTCTTTACTATCATATGATTCATAATATATTCCTTTTTGTGGCATTATTAAGTTTAAAAATAATTTTTGGTGTCTAACTAATGTTTTGGAATAACATGTTTTGTATAGTTAAAATTGTGATTTTTGAAAACGATTTCAGGTTGAACACCGAAACGTTAAAAATAAAATAAAAGCGATGTATATTAGGACAGTGGCTTATTTTACCAATGAATTGTTTTTAGTGTTATTATTTCAATTCCAATAAGTGAAGTTTTGTCAATAAAGAATAAGATCGAAAAATCAAATCCATTTCCACACGCTGATCAGTTGAATTAACATGAATATGTTGTTGGAAATCTCCCCACTCACAATATACATCAAAGTGGCCCTATTTTAAATCCTAATTTTTTTCCCAGTCTTGAATTCCACTCTCGAACCCATATAGATCGTTATTCTTCATCTTTTTTTTCTAATTTTTTTAACTTGTTCATAATGATTACAATGGCTTTACATTTTTTTTTTGATATTTTCATCGTATACATGTCTCACTATGGAGAAACACACTTCAGTGTAAACTGTTCATACATTTATTGCAAATGGGATACGTGCGATGTCCTACATATACAGGGTGGTCCGTAAGTAATGGTCCTAAGTGGAATGGAAGATTCTTCGCCTGAAAATATTACAATCTGACGCAACTTCTTTCAATAAAATATTGATGATTAGAATGATACAGGGTGGCAAAGTTGGAATGTCAAAAATGTTTTTTTTTCAGTGAATTGGAAGATTTTGGATATACAAACGTAAAAATTTAGATAGGGGTATTAGGGACTGGGAAATTATAATATGTTATTAATTCCGATGTATTTCCTAGAGGGCGCCACAAAGGCTATGTTATTGGTGTAACTGAAGGATTAACTTATTTATCGTTAACGGTATCCCTCTATTTACTGGAAAATATTAAAAATGCATTATTTTCGCGTCAAAAAGGTATACCTATCATAAGTCTCAAAAGTTACTGGTTTTCGATATATTCGCATTTTTAAACCACCCTTCATAATTTTCATTTCATTTATTAGCACAAAAATAATATTTTCAATAGGCGCTGATGTCGGAAAATTTATTATCAGCTGTAATCTAGCAAGAACATCAATAATTTGCAATAATATCGTCATAGATTTCGAAAGCGTATTGCTTGGTAACAACCCGACTCCGAAGACATATGGTTGTTACCGCAAAGCAACATCCTTGAGGGAAGTTAAAGCAAAATCATTGCATATTATTAATGGTTCCTGCTATATTGAAGCTAATGATAAATTTGCTGACATCAGCTCCTTCTAACATTATTATTTTTGGCTAATAAATGAAATGAAAATGATGAAGGGGGGCTTAAATATGCGAATATCTTGGAAACCAGTAACTTTTGAGACTAATGATAGGTAAGTATACCTTTTTGTCATTGTGTCGTTTCAATATTTTCCAATAAATAGAGGGAGATCATTAACAATAAATAAGTTGATCTCACAGATAACACAAACGACATAGCTTTTGTGGCGCCCTCTAGAAAATCGAAATGGATAACATATTATTATTTTCAAGGCCCTAATACCCCTACCTTTAAATTTTGACGTTTTTATATCCAAAATCTTAAAATTAACTGAGAAAAGCATTTTTGCCACCCTGTATTATTCTTATTATCAATATTTTATTAAAAGAAGTATAACTAGTTCCAACAAAAATATTACCTACATTCCCCAAATATCAATGAAATTTCTCTTATCATTTGTCAAAATAAAAGAGTTAATCATGCAAGTGCGAGAAGTAACTCTTTTTTGACGAATGTGAATATTGACAGGCAAGTGCTACAATCACATGAGTCAAAAAAAGGACTTTACACACGAATTGAATACAATATGTTCTCCACTTTCGAAATTTGTATCCAGTTTTACCAAAAATCAGAATTTTGGATTGAAAATTTGATATAAAAAAAAAGATTAATGTTAAGAAAAATGTTTTTCGAATCCGAGCTCAGTGGCTATTTTCAAAGTTCGGTCCCACTAAAGAAAAATTCCATTTCCTCTGCATCAAAGTGCCATCTACAAGATGATGTTCATTTTGATCCACTAAAAATTGAGTAGTCTTTTTAAAAAATAAAGATTTGTTTTTTCACAAAACTGATAGCAGTATATGCACACTTTGGAAGGACTGAGATAAAGTTTAATTATTGTCTAGGTTAATTAATCAAAGAGTTTTGTATTAATTTCAAAAGAGTAGGACAAATAGGGACAATGATAATATAAAAATTTGATTCGTTTTAAGAAAATCTTGTTGGGTATGTCTAAAGATGAGATTTCTGGAAAAAAAATTTCTATGTTGTATACAATATGTCATTGGCATTCAGTTTTTATTACTTGAAAAAAAGACTGATACAATTTTTGGGATATGGTTGTTTAATAAATCAACGAAAAAAAGCGAATTATTTCAATGAAAATCGGTTTCTCGCCAGGTTTCCATATATTATGCCTTATTTATATTACATATTAGTTATACGAGTGTGAAGCATGAAAATATGAACACTACTAGAAAGTTGATTTGGAAGAAAACTTGAATTTATTTGAGAAATCAATTCAGCTGGAGGTAATTCAAATGGTTTTCATAAACAATTTCTAACTGAATTTTTATCATCAGATCAATAAAAACATTGTCTCTTTGTAATTGGAAAACTTTGTACACAATGTATGTGTATTTATTATTTGGAATTGTTATTCAAAATAGACTTTAAATTTGTATTGTTGTTGGTACTTTTGTTTTAATATCAAACTATTCTTTTTCCTTAATGGTCTAAATGTAGTTCATTATTAAATCCATACTGAATCAGCACTGGACATTGCGGAAGTTTTATTTCCAGTGGCTAGTCGGTTTCGTTCTAAGATTAACCCGGCATTTTTTCATAAATTTCCAAACTTACATTGGATTAAGAATAGATACCGATATTTGCAGAAATGAAAATATTCAAGTTATTTTCACCAAAATCCAAAGATAATTCGCATTCGATCAATAGACAACCTTTAATGTTTCATTAAAATACGTTGAAATAATAGTTATAAACAAAAATCATTCAAACATCTTATTGCCTGACTATTGTTTGTATTGTTTTATATTCGACAATTTCTGTTCTCTTCAGGTCTTTTTCTGTTAAATACCCTAATATAGACCAAAGTTAGCTTACTCAAGTTAACCCAAACCTTATCGTTGAATCTTTTTTCAAACTGATTTAAATTAATAGTGATATCTGCCTCCAAGGATGATATCAAATAATAATTTATTTCACCTGAAACAACGAAGGAGAGGTATCTACATGCAAACTTTGTGAGTGTCATTAGAAAACACCCTGTATAACCAATGACTATGACCATTGCAAATTTGTTATTTTGGAATTTATATCAGGTGGGGTTTACATTATTAAATATTTTGTATTAATTTTATTGTACGATAAAGGTAGGTACTTATCCCAAATTTAATTGCAAATTAGCTAACAATTCAATAAATTCAATTGTTCATCAATTAATAGGAAAAATTTAATTCTCATGTTGCCTTATACAGGGTGTACCAACCTTACGACAAACTTCGGTATATGGGTTATTTTGACAGATATCAAATATTGTTATTAACAAAAATAGTGGATGTTGTGAAGGTCCATATTTTGAAATCATATCGAACTATACAGAGTGCTGCATAACTCCGTTACAAACCAAACATATGATTTTTCAAATGGGAACCCCTGTATATTATACCGAATTCGGATTGGTTACATTTTTTTGAAGCTTTTGATATGAGGTTTCGCCACATTATACAGAGTCCTTCAAAAGATATGCACACGTTTATGTGAAAATCGTAGGTAAATCAACGCTCTGTAGCTTGTTGTACGTTAAAGAAAAAAATGTATTTTGCCAGAGTTTTGTAATATGATGCAATATCTTCGTATCCTATTTAATTTTAATTATATTCTTCCTTGTATACAGGGTGAACGGAAACTCGAACCTGTCATTTTCTTTCTTATTTCAAATGGAACATCCTGTATTTTATAGCAAAAATGGTATCTTCGAATATGTAACTTTAATTTTTGTCAAGCATTCCCTATACCCAAAGTTTATAAAAGCACAATTATTTTGTAATATTTATTGTAAAATATAACTACTGACCTATTATATGAAAGCATTGAACGTTGTATGTAACAAAAAATCCTAATTAATAATAAATTTCAATGAACAATTTATTCTAAACAAAACTAGCCACCAAATGTATAATCCCAACCGTAATATTTAACTAAAGGTTCAAAATGTTCACCGTTAACATCAATGCACTGCTGCAGAATAGTTCAAATGATTGACTAACATTTCTGGGCATATCAACGTTAGCAGATCGAAATACTGCACTAATTATCTCTTTCTTGTCATTTCTAATAGCCGGGGATTTTATAAACTTATTCCTTACCAAACCCGAAAAAAATAAATATACTTTTGTTAAATCGGGTGACCGAGCTGGCCAATCAGTTGGGCCCCCTCTTACAGCATTGCATTGATGTCAACGGTGAACACTTTGAACCTTCAGCTTAATATTACGGTTAGGACTATAAATACTTTTGGTAGCTAGTTTTGCTTAGAATGAATTATTCATTGAAATTTTCCATTAATTAGGATTTTTTGTTACATACAACGTTTATTGCTTTCACATAATAGGTCAATAATAATAGTTTACAATAAATATCACCAGATAACTCTGTTTTTATAAACCTTGGGTATAACGAATGCTCGACAAAAATTAAAGTTACATAATCGAAGATTCTATTTTTGCTATAAAATACAGGGTGTTATATTTGAAATAAGAATGAAAATGACAGGTTCTAGTATCCGTTCACCCTGTATACAAAAAGTAATATAATTGAAATTAAATAGGATACGGAGATATTGCATCATGTTACTAAACTCTGTTTGGCAAAATAGATTATTTTTCTTCAACGTACAACAAGCTACAGAGCGTTGATTTACCTACGATTTTCACATAAACGTGTCCATATCTTTTGAAGGACTCTGTATAACGAGGCAAAACCTTATATCAAAAGCTCCAAAAAAATGTAACCAATCCGAACTCGGTATAATATACAGGGGTTCCCATTGGAAAATTAATATGTTTGGTTTATAACGGAGTTATGCAGCACTCTGTATAGTTCGATATAATTTCAAGATATGGACCTTCTACTATTTTTGTTAATAACATTTTTTGATATCTCTTAAAATAACCCATATACCGAAGTTTGTCGTAAGATTGGTACACCCTGTATGTTAATAAGTAAACAATCGGGAAACATGATTAATAAATTCTATTTATTCATTTACGAAATCAATTTTCAATATTTTGTTGGTGACTAGAGACTCAATTGCATTGAATTCTGATTCAATTGATTATGGTAAATTAATATTGCAAAATTGTTAAATATATATAATCTGAAAACCTATCAAGAAAAACTAAAGAAGCAGTAAAACACCAAGATGCGATATTAGAAACACAAGTAATAAATTACATCAATCGTGTCATTGTATATTTATAATATAATAGAATAACCAGCAACATTCCATAAGATCAATTACCAAATTTTATAAACCAACTTTTAAGGACGTCCATGTCAGCACAAATTTTTGTTGGCGGCTATCGGTACTTATTTTGTTGATGAATATGAACAGTGTTTTATAAGGAATGGTAAACATTTCAACCATAAGCTCGGGGCCTCGAAGTATTAATATTTATTTTGCTGAATAACGCTAGGTCAAATGTTATCTAATATAGATATACAGAGTGTTGAAGTTAAAATTGATTATTAATTTGTTTGCAAAGAGGCATTTCTAAATTTTTTCAAATCTGTAAATTTGAAAAAAAATGTAAGCTTTTTTATTAGCCTAAATTCAACCCGTTTTTTTCTAGAGGAGGAAAATTGGACTGTATTGGCCGAAAAAAATATACTCACCAATAGTAGAGCTTTCCTGATTATCATAAACAGATTTAATCATGTTACCAAAATTATCAGAAAAATTATCTGTAAAAAGTATATCATTTACACTCGCAGAGGGTTTATTTTTTGAATGGGTTCCCAAGTTCTGTCCGATTAGAACGAGTTAGCAACTCAAATTCTGTCTGAGTGTGATTTGAATCATTGAATGTATAAGTAGGCCGATTGCAATACAAAAACAGATTGATCTTCTACATCATTGACAGGCGCCGCTAAATGGTCATAGATCAGGTCACCCGAATACTTTATTTTCAAATGTATTTCTCTTTACTGCGATTAACATAAGTTACTAGCACTGGTAGAAGCTTGTCAATTGTAACTTCCACTTTCATGAGTTACACCTAGCGGTGTATGATATTCACAGCTTGTTCTGGATGTATTTAAAGATTCATAATCCTCTTGACCATTATGGTTAACTGGATATATACCCGAATAATCGTAAAATGCTTGATAAAAATTATCATGTAGCCCGTCATTTCCAATTCCTATGGAAATCAATTAATCCATCCATCTTGAAGTTATCATATCAAGGGCCGGTTTTACAAGAGAGATTTATACTAGGTATAAATAACAGTATAGTTATTCTGGGAATAAAGTTATACTAGAAATTATACCTAGTATAAAACTAGTTGGTTTTACGATGCTTTTTTTACACCGGTAAAACACCGGTATTCTTGGAGTAACGTGAAAGTAGTTCATATAAATTGATATCTCCTGTCAGTCCTGTCATATGTGAAGTTTTTCTTCGTTAACCTTGAAACTAAGCGAAAAGTGTTGTTATTGGATTTCAGCTGATTTCTTATTATTGATAACTTTTGCTGTCGTAAGAGAGTCTATTTATTAGTTTAGAATAGATTTATATTTTCTTCCAATATTTGAATCTTCCGATGAAGAAGATATGGCTCCGCTATGAAGGAAACCAAAAACTATACGTGAAAGATAACTACTTGAATTTTTTTTAAATTATCAATTTTTTAATAATTCGTTATTGTAGGATCAATTACTTCGAAACCTTAGATGACGATGAGTTTGTGGCCAGATTTAGGTTAGAAAAAGCAAATCAGGGAAGAAATATCTACTAGCTAGCTACAACGCGTTCGTTTTTTGCTTTATTAGACATAATTTATAGGTATATTCACTACAAATAAAAATAAAAGTTCATGCCTTCAAATCCAAATGTTAAACTAGTGTAAACAACCTGCGCTTATGTCACTTTTTGAGGTTATTCGTAGAGTAACAGACATATCTGTCTGTTCAGCGACGGTATAGCTTATTCTAGACTTTCCGAATATCCTATTCCATGGTTAAACTTATACCTGCTTTGTAAAACGCTAGAATACATCTTATACCGAGAGTAGGCTCACTCTTAGTTTATACCACTATTGTAAAACCGGCCCTTAAACATTTAATTTTTCATAACTATTTGGAAAAATAAATAGGCTGGACTCCTCAATCCTTACATTATTTTGTCCAACTTTAGGAAAGGTATCTACATGCAAACGTTGTAAGTGTCATTTGAAAACGCCCTGTGTATAATTCAATACTCACAACGTAATAAAATGGAATATTCCACACACAAAAAAGCAATATGTGTGTTGTGCGGTACGTAAAAAACGTAGTAGTTCGAATGAACAACTTATTTTCGACTAATATTGATTGTTTTCATCTTCTCAGTCGCCACTTTTCATAAAAAAGTACAGGGTCCTTTTTCGGATCAACTATCAATACAAAAAAATTAGGTGCGCTGAAAATGGAAGGAATAAGAAAACATATTGCTGTAAACGTATGAATGCATCAATAAATAATGTTTATATATTTTTCAATAAAAATATATATAATATAACTCATTACTCTTTCACTCTTTTGTATTCTAAACAATCTCATTTCCTTTAAATGCAATTATTGCTTATTTATATTTTTCATGGTTGTTGTTTCAAATTAACAATTACAGCCTCAGATTGAAATTTCTTACGAAAAATGAATATTTGACCGGAAAATATTCGATTTATAATTTCGGAACAATTTAAAATATCCCTTGATCGGACTATGAACTTGATGAAAGAATGATTCTCAAAAGAACACAAAAATATAAAAAATATATTTTATCTACAACGAATAATATGAATAAAACTTGATAATCTTTTATAACAAATGATATGTTCGATATCAATTCTTTCATTAATTGATCTTCTAACTCGAAAAAATATGTTAGGCTAATTGGCAATAACATAGGCGGAGTTTTATTTGCTCCCATAGTTTCTGACGATTATTTACTTCTTGTGAGTATACTAATGCTTTCATATGCCCCATAAGCCACTCAAATTGACTGGTAATTGGAAAAGACCCATGAAAATGTCTCCAAATATAAGGCACCATACATTGATCTCAAATTCATGTTGATAATAATATATGATTGTTGGAATTATTGAGAATTTTCAATATTCCAGCTGAGGCTATTTATCCAGTTGAAAACTCCTTTGCGTCTAAACGTGGCCTCGTTAGTATAAAGAGTTTGTTCAATGAAATCGCGAATCTCATTCCGTTTATTTATCATCCAGCGAGCTAATTTTCATCCACATAAATACAAATTATATCTTACATTTGAACATTAATAAAGTTGTTATGCCGCGCATTTTGACTTAATCAAATTTTCAAATTTCACAACAATCAGAATCATTGATGACAATAACAACTAACAGCAATAACAGGATACTACTAGATTGAATTGATAAATTTATGCAGACCAAAGCCAACTACACCCTGTAACTCACTGAGGAGCTCTATTGAATTAAGTAGTATAGGTCAAATCCTAATAATTGAAGCTCAACATTCATCAGTTGAAATATTTTCAATTATTAACCAAACACTCTGTATATTATATCATTGATAATAATATCTTTAGATTGAGATTAATAAGGGGGTTACTTTCCTGTTATCGCTAGTTATTAATACAAGTTCACCATAGTAATACCTGACAATAATAATTTATTATAATTAACATTTGATAAGTTTGCGAATGGTTTGCGTATCAAACATTAAATATATTCCAAAAACCTGGCGTAATTGAATGGAATGAAACAGCTGATTTTAACATTTGAATCGAAAAAATAATATCGCCTAGCCTTAACTCACGAAACGTTATAAAAAAAATCAATTGCATAGGTAAAAATGGATTATTTGTAAAATTAGCACATTTTGTCCTGATGATTATATACGATAACTACAGTTTGTTTGATTTTAACGTTCAATGGCAGAAATAGTTTGATTAGTCCGAACCTAGCGACTAGTAGCAGTACTAATCGATATATTACCAAGAGCTCCACTCATTAAATTGTCGATATTGTTTAACCACGCCTACCGAATATCAAGTCAAATATATTTCGGCACCACTATTATCCAGCCATGGCATCACCAACATCCAGAAGGTGCTACTATAATCCAATACTTGCGATATTTGGTTCCACCAAACTACATTAG
>CAJUYG010007590.1:0-10728 GCA_910591675.1 Galerucella calmariensis | reverse complement strand
ACAACAAACGCGTTTTATTAACAACATTTCCAAAATAAGCTAAAAAAAGCGCTATCCCAATAAAAACCGTTCCTGGAACGTGCACTTCACTGGATTCCATTTCTAGTAGACTATCATATCGTTAGAATGTCATAAAATAAAATATTTTATTCCACATTTTACCAGAGGTGTGATCTACTATGAATGGACCTTAATAAAATTTGACAACAAAGTTTTGTAGTCTTAAACTTCAAAATATTATTGATTGTCTAGTTGTCATATTTTTTCGTTGTGTCAGATAGGGACCAAAAATTATTTTATTAATCTTATTACTAGTTAATCTTGACAACGGTAGCTGGAACTCTACCGAAACGTCGAAATAAAAAATAAAAAACATTATTGTGGTTTGATTCCCAAAAGAATAAGAGAAAAAAAAACATCAATTGAACCATAAAAAATGTTGAATAAACCATTGTATATAATAGGTAACCTTCTAGTATGTGTAAAAACATTATCGTGGCTCAAAAAAAATTTTTGTGGAATGTATGTTTATTCTAACGATGTCTATCTAATTTACATAATGTTTATTAACAATTAGATTACTCAGCATCTAAAAAAGATATCGCAACCGCGTTTGCTGCATTCTATTCGTGAATAACTGACGTTTTTTGAGATAAAATAATTATTGAGATTGCTTTATAAATTACATCAGTGCTCAGCGTTCGAAAAACAACTGTTTTTTCAATTTTATTCACTTATCAATCCGATGTGGCTGCGGGAATGGAATTTTCACACTTGCCACGGATTTTTATAGAAAATTTCACGCTCTGATACTTTGTTCCTATACATATGCACGATAAACACAATACATTCCGAGTAAAATTATAAAATATGTTAACCCAGCTTAAGGAATTGGTAACACTATGCATTTTGTTTCCATACATTAGGAAATACTGAGATGCTCATACAAAAATTGTAGCTGTGTGTTATGTGTTAAATAATAAATGAACATATTAGTTGAAGTAATGTGATATTGGCACCATTGGAACCAGATGCTTACGTTTTATTATCTAACAGGATTTTTGATATAATACCCATCCTTCACTTCATAGTCCAGTAACTGAAGAACTGAAAATAGGCAAACCTATCAATATATTTGTCCAATATTTTTTTTTTCGTTGATTTGTAGGTCTTGACAGGTACTTCAAAGGGAGAAAAAGTTCCCCAAGATTTTCCCTTAGCTAAAGGCCCAAAATGGCCCCTAAAGTCCCAATAAAACGGTTTTCCGCCAATATCTCCCGAAATACGCAAGTTAGACAATTTTTGTTCCAATAAAAAATGAAGGTCGTTAAATTATCTACAAAAATGTTCCCACTCGTTTTTTTCGCAACACAAATATTTTTTGCGAAAATGGCCTTTGAAAAAAACAAAATTCTTACACCGAATATTTTTGGTGGTTTCTTACTAAATTTCTGCTCGAGGGCCTCGGAAATACATAGATTTCCACTTGTTAGACCTTGGAGACAAATTGTAGATGGCGCCAGCGGAATACCTGCACTCGCTAAATTGTGGTGTATACACATGAAAATCCGGGCACCAATCGTTTTTTCGGCAATTATTGGCGTATTTCAAACAATTTTTGTGTGTCACAGCAACACTTCGAGTCTTTTCATCCTATTAGTCAATGTTCAGTGTAATTTCACAAGGATATGAGTCGCAAATTTACTAGAAAATTGCGAAATCTTATTGCTTCATGTGGCAGTCTTGAGTGACGGCGTTTTGGCTACTAGTAAGTCAATAACTATAGAAGCTGATACTAATAATTTAATGATGAATGTTTTTTGCATTTTTTTCATTTTTTGCAAAGGAACAGTATAGGTGCAGGATTTCAGAAAAAATAAGGAATTTTTAAACAAATACCATTTATTCTTATAAAAATTAGGTTGAAAATACAAAATACATAGAAAAAATCAGAGTAGGGTAAAGGCACAAGTGAATGCCAGGAACCAGTGAATGCCAGTTTTTGCAAAAATCCGCGACAAGGCGAGAGCTATAATTTTTCAACCCGAATAACATGCTTGTTTATGCTGGAAAACGCTCTTTCTTTGCTCACAGAAAACAAGTTTTCCAAGCCTCGACTGAAATTGACCATATTATCGAATCGACAACATCCTCGTTACAAACGAAGCATTTTGGAATGAAGTCCTCTTCCATGGCTGTCCAAGATTACAATAAAAAATAAAAAATAAATAAATAAATAATCATAAATTCAAATAGTTAATTGAAAATCCAGCAAACCTTCTTTTTTTATGTTCCCTCTTGATGCAACACTAGCAAGTCAAAATTGTCACTCATTCACTTTTAAAAATTCTCCATTTTAATTGATCAATTGATAATCGTGATATATTTATATAATAATTTATAAAATATTTATATAATATTTATAAAAATCGTGCAAACGGTTACGACTGCTCCAAAAAACAACAAAGATTTAATTTCAACAAGAGCAGACCACTGGAGTGGGCGCGTGGGTACACGTGGTGAGGTTAGGTACGATTCACTCTGGCAGCGCTCAAATATGGGGAACAAGTTATATGGACGGGAAAGTCAGAATATAAGCTTTAATTCAGTGTGGGTATTAATTCTCAAAAAATTAACAGCGGAGAACAGAAAGCATTTAAAAAAAGGCCGGTTTTCACCCGTGTTACCAATTTTTCTGGTCCCTGGAAAATGAGTGCATTGTATTCCGAATAAAAATATTGGTTCAGAGAGTAGACATAGTGAGCTTTCAAATGGTGTGCATTTTATAACAAAATAATTGAACATTA
Organism: Galerucella calmariensis; assembly: GCA_910591675.1. Taxonomy (NCBI): domain Eukaryota; kingdom Metazoa; phylum Arthropoda; class Insecta; order Coleoptera; family Chrysomelidae; genus Galerucella; species Galerucella calmariensis. The sequence goes on along the minus strand of CAJUYG010007590.1, from coordinate 7,921 downwards.
GTTCTTTATTTTTGCTTGTTTACAAGATTTGTGAGAACTCCGAAAACGACTGAAAAATGCAAATAAATAAATAAACTTTTTATTGAAATGCCACAAAGATACTGAAAAAAAATTTCTAGGAACAATCAGGACCTCCCCAGACCCCATTTGAAAAAACAATGGATAATAAACCATTTAAAATAAATAAAATGTCAATGATTTAATAGAAGAGGCCAAAATATTGGGGAAAAATGACATTGGCCACTTTTTGCAATGTCCTCGACGGGCGAGAACGGGGTTTAAGGTACACATATTGATACTTACGGATATTCCCATTAGGTACAATGAACTTTAAATCATGGAAAAATATTAATTTTTGACCGAATTCTGGAAGAATTTGTCCGCCGGTTTACTAGTTAATTTTATAGAAGGTAGCATTTCTAAGGTAGTGCAGCCGCGTAAGCGAGGAGACGTTTGGATGCGATTATCTAGAAAACTATTGAATTCTGGAAAAAAATGATAGAGTCCATTTTTGTAGATAATTTTTCAACGACCTTCACTTTTTATTTAAACAAAAATATTCCAAATTGCACATTTCGGGAGATAATGGCGGGAAACCGTTTTTTGAGGGGCGTTAGGGGCCATTTTGGGCCTTTAGCCAAAGGGCAATCTTGGAGAACTTTTTCTCCCTTTGAAGTACCTGTCAAGACTTACAAATCAAGCCAAAAAAAATTATTGGACAAATATATTGATAGGTTTGCCCCTTCAGTTACTGGACTATCATTAAAGTCCAGCCTAGAATTCATTACATCTTCCACATTATTTGTGTAGAATTGTGATATTTCTACAATCGGGGAATTAACAATATTGGTAATACTTAGTAAATGATTATTGGTTAGATTTGCAGTGTTGAAGAAATTGAATCGCTCTGTTTGCCCCTTTATTCATTTTAAATTCTTCTGAAATTTCACATCGGAATTTTACTCACCTTTTAGTGTTTTGTTGGGTCATTTCCAACAATTCTCTAAGCTTCTTCGGGATTCCCAGTAGTATTTTTAGTGTTTCTATAATCTTGTGTCTCATTATGGAGAAAAATGCCTGAAGTCTGTAAAAATGACGTGTAGATTATTATTTTATTCCAGGGATGGTGTATATTGTCGAAACTGTTGATTTTCCTGGTCTAAACCCGTTTTGGTAGTCTTCTATTATTTTTTCTGTGTAGGTATTCTTCTTCAGTTTTTGATTTATTATGCTTGCAAGAATTTTGTTGGTGGTATTATGTAGGGTTATTGATTTATAATTTTTGCAGACTTCCTTGTCTTCTTTTTTGAGCTTTTTATTTCCATCCCAAATTTATTGTATCAGTTTGGATATTGTCTTTTAAAGCGGTTTCCCGCCATACTTCATCACCTATGCAGATATTTTGTCTTCTCGTGCTGCTTTTCCGTTAACAGTTATTTTTATTCATGTCACTATTTCTTTCTCAGAGGGACAGTTTAACGTGATTTCGTTTTCTTTATCTGCTACTTACTCTACTGTACGGTAGCAGTAGACTTGTTAGCAGATCCTCAACATATTCTTCATGAAGCATTCTGCTATAATATTTTTCCCATATTCTTATAATTTCCGTGGTTTCACGTACTGTTACACCATTTCTATTATTTATCCCCCTTGTTTTATTGGAATATTTGGTCGGTGCTATAGGTTACGTATATCTTTATCCATTGTTTTCAATCTTCCATTCAGCCATTTAGCCATTTTTTAATTTTTGTATCTGCATTCTGTCCTTCTTCTAATCATCTGGTATAATCTTCTGTCCGATCCTTGGTTTGTATTTATCAACTCTAATCTTGCTGTTTGTTCTCGTTTTCTCTGGTCTTTACACTGTTGGTCAAACCATTCTTTTTTCCCTTTTCCTTACTGTTTTTCCTATTGCTTTTTGTGCTGGTCTCAATACGACTTTTTTCATCTCTTTTCAACCATTCTCGATATCTGATGTAATAAGTGTGGGATTTTCAATGTTCTCTGTATTTTTATCTTCGTATTGTTCTTGACGTTAAAAGTGCTTCATTTGTGTGCTATATTTCTTTTTGTCTCTCTCATTTCTGTCATCACTGAGTAGTGATCCCTGTCCGCGTTTGCCTCTCTGTACGTTCTTGTTTATATTAACTTTTTGCAGATACCTCTCGTTGCCAATACGGGGTCTATCTGCTTCTCACCTTGTCCTCCTTGGTGCTTCCAGGTAGCTTTGTGTATTTTGGGGGGTTCTGTCGGTTGCAGGGGTATTCCCTCATTTTCCATTCGACGCCTTCAACTACATGCTGCACAGAAATTGATTAAACCTACAATGCTTTGTGAGACTTCCAATAAGGATTTTGTGTTGACTTTTGCTGAGGCCAAAAGTTATTTAGAACTGATTTACCATGGAAAGGATTATGCGTTGTATTTTTTCCTCTATTCTCGGTTCTACCCTTGTGGCATTAGGGCCAATCCCGCTAAACGGTTCTTGTCCCACAACGGGAGTAGCTTTTGTCATCCTGAATCATCTATTTAATTTCTCTTCTCATCAGTATGGCTTGGTATTCACAGCAAGGAGACTGTATTCACAATAGTGACTACTTGAATAAGATAATCGATGAAAAACCGGGGTGATCATTATTATTAATTATATAAAATAGATTATTAATGATAATGGTTGGTATTTGCCTATTAGTTTAAGAAAAAAAATTCATCTCACCTCCTCTCCCATAAGGAAAATCGCGAATTGGAAGTTTTTCATTGTCCATATTATGTGATATTATTATGTGCATAATTTATGGCTTATGAATATTTATGATATTTTTATTTGTCATGGTAACGTGCCACAGATGCCTACTTTTATATTTATGTATGAGAGATTGTGATATTTTGGTCATAAATGAATTTTGAGAAATTTATCATTACATCTTTATATGGACAAGCTGAAGCCAAACATTTTTATTTACTACAGAGAATAAATGCACATTTTAAGCAATGTATTGTTTAAAAAATGCAAGCAGTCCAGTTGAATATTCAAATGATATTGGTATCCGATTCTTTATACGTTTTTAGCACTCTTGATCCATTGCATCACTTTATAGTTGAAAATGCAAATGGTAGATTTAATTAAGACATTAATAATTATTCATTTAGTTATGCTATCGACTAATCAACTCTACACATTGTATTGGATTGGATTAAACTAAGTATTGCACTTTTAATATCACAAACTGAATTTATAGCTTTGAGTTTCTTAAAATAATCAACTTCTTACTGAATTTTATTGATCGTATGTTAAGATTGTTATTACATATTCATATCCGTCTTTGGTCTGATGAACAAAGATAACACAAGATTCCAATAATGAGACTTGGCAAGGTGCATAGACTTGCTTGTCTCAGTTTGGCCTTCCTCCACTACAATCAGTGATAATGTGAGAAGCAAGAATCGGGTTATTCAGGCTGCAAAGCAGTTAGTTCAGGACACATAGTAAAGCGGTTCCACCAAAAAAATTATTGCGAAAAAACGTTCGCAAATGTTTGTGAATGTTTGCAATCCATTTGTCTCCACCTCTCAAATATTTGAAAACAACTGTGCGTTTTCGAACATATGCAATCGATACAGAAAAATAGGTAGTTAAATAACAGTGGCGCCGATAAGAACAACCCAGCTGCTAACTGACTTACTAACAGCTAATAGCAGTGGTATATTCAAACATTTCGGCTCTTTACAATATCAACAGTGGTTCCCATATCTTTTGCAATTTCACTCCACGCGTCCTGTTTTTTAAGTTTGTTGTTATCAAACTTATCCGTAACTTACTCATTTTGTATAATTTAATTAATTGCAAACACTATTCATGGTCCCAATCCATTTCATTATTATTATTATTGATAAAAGTTGTTCAAATATGTGTACTCGGCTCGGAATGCTAGTTGTAGATTAGCACTAGTTTTTTTAATTATTCTCACTTAATCATCCACTGTGGCTGCAGAGTATACATCTGGAGCCACGGAATTTTATAGCAAAGTTCACGCTCTATAACCTTATTTTCATATATATGCACGATATACTCAATACTTTCCGAGTAAAATTCGAAAACACGTCGAAAAATAGGCTCATTTTTGGTTGTTTTGGCTATGAACTGTTATTGTGCAATTAGCACAGCCTAAAAACCGGTCGAGTCAACGAATTATCATCAACCGTGATATTTTTAAGAGATTCCATGAAAAATATAGCCTATATACTGCTTTGACAGTTTTTGGGCTAACCCGTCTGGACATCCATGTTTTTACCGTATGTGGTTGCTAAGTACTTTTTATTTTATAATGGTATCGATGTATTCCATATTTTGGGCAACATACAAGTATATGTTTGACAGAAATATTTTGGATCCGAAAAATTGAGCACCGTAAACAAACGCAATGACAAATGATAGTTGAAATCCGCGTTAATATAGAGGACAGTTGTGCCAACAGAACTTTCTTGACGAGGTGTACAATTAAAAACCTCGCGATCATCCAATTATGTGTAAAATTAAGTTTTCCCCCTGCTGATATTGGACAGCGCATCAACTCTTGATGACTGAGACGCAAAATTTCGAAATTATGTTCATTTCTGATAATTTATTATAATTGATTTTAGCGATACAGTGATATACCTACAGGTCAAGCTGGAAGATGCTAATATTTTTTTCCTGAAATCAATCAATATGGAAAGATCATTAAATATTGGCACAGCTCAATCAAATCATAACAATGATTTCATTGAAAACCAATAAAACCCACAAAAACTAATCAAAATAGCATCACGTTGTTTTCATTGGATGTTTTCCATTTTTTCTTTTAAGAAATCATTCATTTATTATTGTTACATCAAAATTATCATTCACCTACCTATTAACTTATTTACTTATTACCTTATTAACTGAGTATATTAGGAAAATTTTTTTACTGTTTCTAATTAATTCCTTTTTAAAGAGAAAATCTATGGAAAGTCTGAATGACGAAAGTTATATTTGATGTGATTGATGCATTGTATTTGATGTTTAATATTTTGATTAGACCAAATAGTGACTTATTTTGTAACAGATTCAATTCATTTGGATGAAAAAATTGAGAATTATATTAGAAATATTGTATTATTAACCTCATGGGTATAACTGTGCAATAATATAGAAAATCGAGGAAAACTATATCTGCTGATCTTCACAATAATTGTTACTCAAGAAGATATTCAATAGTGAAACCGGTTAAGGACAGAGATAAGTATAAATATATTATGGTGTGGAGTTTCTAATTATATTTTATTCAATTTACTTTATTAAATGCACTTCCACATTGTAAGGATTGAAACAATTCAATGTTTCGTTCTTATTGTTTCTTATCACAACTGTTGTACTTCTAGGTCTGTTTTATGCACTTTTTTGGGGTAACTGTACATTACACTTGTAGAAAAATCACGTTAAAAACTGGAAAATTCAGTACATAACTCATTTAAGTTTTATCTTCTGTTTTCCCATCGAATAATCTATAAGGTTCTTACCAAATAGTTCTTGCTTTGAAGAGTTTCTTTAGTTATATTACTTGTGAGTACCAATCCACTAGTATCTACTATAGTAAAATTATGAACCTTCTCATCATACTCCATGCATTTTTCTGTGAATGCAGCAGAAGATACAGGAACGGGTCTGGGCTATTCACCTTCTATAACATCATCAGTTGCGTCTGGTTTTCCTCGTAGTAGAAAACGCAGCATATATTTCTATACATTCCATTTTGCTTTATCATTCATCATCTTTGTCCTTTAACACTTTAACCCCCACGTGTATCAAATTGATTCACAAAAGTGCTTCCCCTTAAACTGCGTGTATAAATATTATACACACGTATATTCAAATTCATCGCGCTGTGCTCACAGTATGAACGCGTTTAACATGAACTTATATGGAGAATTTTGTTGTCTTGGGCTATGGTTACCAATTTTTTTTCCCAGTTTGGAGAAATGTTGTAAGGTATTGGCAACATAGCTATAGTAACACGTGGATTGCGAACACATGTTTTCCTGGAATTTCGACGATTAGTAGCGGTTTGTAGTGCCGTGAATAGTAAAAAACAAGCATTCAGTGAAGTTATAGTGTATAAATATGTCTCGTAAAAGAAATGCTCCACTTTCAAGGGCAGAACAAGAAAATTTGCTGGATTGTTTGAGTGATATAAGTGAAATTGAAGACCCTGTTGACGATTTAGAAAATTATCCCTAGTATAAGTCAGAAAGTTCCGAATGTTCAGAATCTAAACAACAATATAAGCAAGTAGCAATGGAGCTTCTGACAGGTACTGCAATTGTAAATGCCCTGATACTTTATAACACCGCGATGAACAAGAAAATGGACAAACATTCTTGTGTATCCATTGTAATACACACAGGCTGTTTATGTTGACATTAGCTGATTTTATAACTTTAAACCACATGTATCAAAACTGATCATAGTATTTCAGACTTTTGTAACAGCGTGTATCAAATGTGGTTGCGGTCTCAAAATATCCCAAAATTTGAAATTACATGTTTATTAAGCTTCTCCGATATTCAGTACTCTATTTAAAGTTAAAATTTACCAAAAAAAAATAGTTGGGTAAATGGGTCTATTTCGAAAAAATGACATCTGGGGGTCAAAGTGTTAAAATGCTCTTCACAACAGGAATAAAAAAATTGTTGAATAAATTATTTATAACAGTTGTGCATTGCTAAGTCCATAACCTATTAAAGCAGCTCTCCGTGTTTTTCAATTTATTAACTTCCCTGGAGAAAAAACTATAATGACATTTAAAAAATGGTTAAATCCAAAATCGTATCTGACATCCATCAAAAATGAAAAAATATCTATAATCCACCTATACCTATCATTAGTCTCAAAAGTTACTGGTTTTCGAGATATTCCTGTTTTTGAACCCCCCTTCATAATTTTCAATCTATTTATTAGCACAAAAATAATAATGTCAGCAGGCGCTGATGCCAGAAAATTTATTTTCAGCTATAACATTGATAAATTTGTGATAATGTTGCCTGTTGCCATAACTTTCCCCAAGCATGTTGCTTTGAGGTAACAACCCTCCGCCTTCGAAGTCGAGTTGTTACCAAACAATATGCTTCCAAAATCTATGACAATACCTATTATTGCAAATTATCAATGATCTTGCTATATTAAAGCAGTTTTCCATCCATCATTTTGGTTTTTCATTTTTCCGTAATACGTAATCAGCGGCCAAAAAACCCCACCTTTTAGTTTTGGTGGAAGTTTATCAAGTATCACTTGTTACTGAATTTTTTAATAATTATCCATTTAATCGTTTCTTACTAATGACGGGCTAATTACCACACAACCAAACTTGTATTATCAATCAACAACTTTCTGAACAATTTGCAAAAAGGTTCAAGTCAATTATAGAATTTTCCGATAATTTTTCTATACCATGAAAAATTTAACTTCATTTAATGGATTAATATTTCTTATGTAAAAAATTATAATGTTATAGCATCCGCTGAACTCACAGGTGAATAAATTTTAAAGCGTTACATCAGGTGCAACATTACAACATTGTATGTATAATTTGTGATGGTCGGTGATAGCGACACCACCCGCCCGTGTAGAATGTCTGGAGTGTTGAGTGACATAAATCACCATGATTTGGAATATAAAGCATGAATTTAATTATCTGATGCGTGGGAGTGAGTGTATACAAATTTAAATCATTATAAATAAAATTTGATTATGATTTAGTTGGCTTAGATTACTTCCTATAGAATGTATCACTCAATAAATAATCATATGATTTTCATAAGTTTTGTTACTGAGAATTATTATTTATATTATATTGTACAATGTCCGCCATAAAGTTGGAACCATATGGGAATTTTTTTTATT
>CAJUYG010007589.1:0-10730 GCA_910591675.1 Galerucella calmariensis | reverse complement strand
GGATTTTTTCTAAATACCAGTATTACAAAAGTTATTAAAGGTGGATACTTTTATCTGAAAAGCACTGTATAGTTGAAGCATCCATAAAATAATTTATGAAAACAATGGCATATTATTTGATGGTATATCGAGTGCAATTTTTATCCACTCCAACTCCATTGTCTATTGACACAACGCGTTACGAAGAAGTATGTATAACAATATGGGTCATATCAGCGATCACATTCAACATCCTCATACTTCCTTGCTGTTTGAAGTACAATTCGTTATTATGTTCGATGGATAATTAGAGACCAGAAAGTATATTAATGTGGGTGTCTCAGAAGATCATAGAGTACTTTAGTTCCACGCCGCCTACGAACTACAGAGGTGTAATTGTACAAATTTCAGGTGCGAGTAGTTGAAGTTTGTCCAGTTATAATTTCTTAAAAAAAAAATCAATTGTAGTTTGAGAAATAGTTAATTGAAAAGTTTTAAATACAATTAAAAATAAATGCTTTCGAAAACCTCGCCTCGTTTCTGTTATTTCTGGAAAAAATTACTTCTAGCTAAGTCTCGGTATCGTCTCGCATGTAACGCACGCAACGCAAGAATGGAACCATTGCGTTTGTTACTAACAGATTGAGATGAAAGAATTTTCATTTCTTGTGGGTTTTTGGAACTGAGGAAAAACTTTTTTCATTTTAAACATTATTTGATGAAGAAGGGAATTCCCAGAGGAAGGTACGACAACTGCTTGCCACGAATTTGAAATAAGCTGCTCATCATGATATCTACGAACTCCAAAGCAACAAAAGTAACAAAAAAGGTAGAACGTGTCGCGGGACACACGGTAGGAACTTAAGTTCTTTTTGAGCAAATATTATGTAATACATTTGACGTTATAGATAAACAATTTGCATATGCCTCGGTGGCCGAGTAGTAAGCAAACCAGACTCTCACGCGGTAGACCCGGGTTCGATTCCCCGTGAAGAAGTTTTTTTTATTGTTAATTTCATTTTTAAATAATTATTCTGCTTGATATTAATAACGACAACAGGTAGACGTTTGAAATATTTAGCAGAATATTCATTATTATAGATAATGGTACGGTACCCTTCATGACGGAGTCCGACTGGCAACATCTACTTATAACAGCATCGTATATTTAAAAAGGGAAACCGTAGCATTATACGAATTGGACATTCATGAACTGTACGTTTACCACAAAATTAGTGGAAACATAAAATTGAATTGTTAAATTTTTATATTACAGTTAATAGAAATTTTTATTTTATAGATTTTTTCTCAAGTGGGTCGTAGAAAAAATATGCTGCTCGACTCGTGTGGATTGTCCATATCGCACTTGAAGGATTGAGCACTCCGACTACGGCGTCGTGCTCAAACTTCGTCCCCGTGCGATATGGCTATCATATCCACTCTAGTTGCACTAACTACTATTTCTTTCAAAATATGCACTTTTACATTTAAAAACAACCTGCCAAATGTCAAATCAATTTATCCATCCATTTTAAAGTTATCGAATTAAAAAATTCAAGTTTTCAAAATTTCAACACCCTGTATTTCGAAAAGTAAATGTGCTAGACCCCTTTCGCGCAAAAAAAATTATGGAAATAATAGTAAAAATTTATCCGAACAAATTCAAGTAGATACCAGTTTTGCATAGAATTTTAATATAGCATCGGTGGTTCAGTGGTAGAATGCTCGTATTCCACGCGGGCGGCCCGGGTCCGAATCCCGGCCGGAGCATATCTCTGCTTCGTAAACGAGAGAGAGACTAAGGAGAGAGTACAAGCACGCAAGCAAGGCACATAACGAAGCAACGTAGCGTAACGTAACGCGTAACGGTCAGATCTTTTGCGTCGCTACCCCTGGTCGCTCAAACATAACCTGACGTAAAGAACTAAAGTTCCAAAAGATAAAGGCAAAATGTGTTCTCCCTAGTATTCTGTAGTGTTATGATTTCATTATTATGTGAATGGAGGTCACTTCTTCTATTGCACTGAATCTACAATCTTCTTACTCCATTCGTTGATCCTTTCTTGATATTTCCATAATACTTAATACACAAGAGCCTCGACAAGAAGTTACTGCTTTAAAGGCTGATTGACTATTCGACATGATGATAATCGTTTCCTTTTGTATTTTTTCATCAACATTGAACTAGGAACCCTTAACTATTTTTGCTCAAAATATTTTTGGGATTTATTCTAGTGTTCGAGCAGGGCAGGACAAGAGTTCGTCCACCATGAGACTCTACACTAATGGGAATGCTACTTCTCTTTCTATACATCATTTACTTATGCAGATGATGTCATCTGTGCTATTCTAGTCATGAGCAGCTCTCACGTCTATACGTCTCCTCGTTATCGACAGCATCATGTGGAGTCAAAGCTCCTTTTACATTCAAAAGCACACATAGTACAGTTTCTTGGTTGTCTAAAGCACCCTGGAAATCGTCCGAGAGATGTATCAATGTAGATCAGCCTGCCTGGTAAACATCCTGATGTGGGTGTAGAGGTAGTTCCTACAGGATTCCCGTTTCAATTCAATTGTCAATAACTTTCTTCCTTCGTTTCAAGCCAAAAAGGTTCCTATGCTAATTGGTCTGAAATACTACAACTTTTGAAATAGAGGTGAATGATGTATCATTTAGTCTTGTCCTTGCTGGAGCAATTTTGGAAAAATTGCATCGGCTTCTGGTGCCATAAAAGGTAGAAAGGTGTTTACTGTTCAGTTTACTCTCAAGATACTACCTAGCACGTACAATATTATGGCTATAACTTTCAGAACAGTACAAATCTGTCATTCTTATTATTATTTGTCAACCTTATACTTTAATGCTATATTATCGATACATTACATATTTTTTGAGAAATACGGGCCTGTATACATTCAAAAACAAGGGAGAGGCTTCTTAGAGCAACTTCAGGGCCGCCTGTGATCTAGCAATAATAATTCTGTATCGATTTATTTATCACTATCGTTAATGATTTTTTTCTTCGTACCTCATTCAGCTTAATTGAAATATAGATGGTTGTGGTGAGGTGTAGCCTCCTCGGGGCTTTTACTCGAACTTGATTACTCATTGTGTTTTTAGTCGTATAATGACGAGCCCGTCCGATTTTTATCTAATATTTTATACCGACTGTATTACGACAGTCTTTTAACCGTTATACAAAAAGGCTTAATGAGATGTCGATATTTGACTGGTAATTAAATTAATTTCACAATGGAAGAATTATTATTATTCCTGGGATGCTTGAAAATTGATTAGGGTTAACGAGTGGCTCTAAAAATGTATTTCATGGGATTTAAATTTATCTTGAAAATCGTTAATTCTTTCTGTAAACGAAAAATTGTAGAGAACCAGCCCGAGAAACCTGCGGATATTCTTAAGTAATGGTGGTCCAAGTTGAAATGAAAAAAGCTCAGCCTCAAAATGTTAAGATCTGACGCAACTTGCTTCAAGAAAATCTTGATAATAACAAAGAGATTGGCAAAGTTGGAATGTGAAAAATGTTTTTTTTTGTAGTTGATTCATAGATTTTAAACATAAGACCGTAAAAATTCAGAGATAGTGGTTTTGAGATACGAAAAATAGGAAACTTGACAGCCTTTCTACCGCTGAACCACCGTTGAACTATCACGACCAAACCAGCGTTGAGTTTAAATAGTTTTATACTTCAATCATGTAATGTGCGGTAGCTCCGTCCAGGATAAACAATGTCATGCCTCAAATTTAGTAGTAAACCATCCAGCATATCTAGCCAGCCCGAACTTTTAGCAAGTTTTGGTCTTGGGTTTTATTCTACTTGTTTTTCACATTAAACTTGATATTGAAAACGTCTTCCATTCAAAATAATGATGCCTACATGTGTCATGAGCTATCGGTCTGTTATACTTTATCTAAAATGTGTACCTTAACCTCTTTGGCGAAATATAGGCCTGCAAAGTTAGAAATTAAGAACGGCTGGTATTTCGGTGGATTTTTATACATCTTCTTAGGATTGCTTTTTATTGATTTTTATTCTCTACACATTTTTAATCTTCAATAAAATTAAAATACCATAGAATTCACTTCGGACCATTACGCGTATAAGTAACAGTGTATATAATACGTTCAGGAATTTTTGCAAATTATACCTTGAAAGTGCCGCCAAGAGATTGGTAGTTGCAGTGTCTTTCTTAATTTCCTTTCAACGGCATAAATAATGTACTTTTTCATATCTCGACGTATCAAACTGCGGAAAACCTGTCCTTTTAGTCGTAACGTTGAAATTTTTAAAGGTTATCGTCATTTAGATGCTTAACTGACAGGTTTTAAATATAATGTACCATTTTAATTTATGAGTAAACTGTAGAAAAACCTACTTCAGGCTGAGGAGACTGTACGATGGATATTTTTTTTAAATATGACTAGGTTATTTTATTATAAGTTTTCTTTTAATTCGTCAAGAAATATAAATAGTCTCTAGTATTAATTATTTACAGGTCCAGTGCAGGGTCCAGAATTCCTGGAGGCGAAAACGCTCCTCTAGATGGCTTAGACAGAGAAAAACCGCAATTGAGACCACATCAGGTAAACATTTTCAAATATTATATAGGGTTCTTTTTTCAATTTCTTGGGAAATTAAACCACAATATTTTTAAATTCTTTATTTCAACGTTTCGGTAGCGTTCCAGCTACCGTTGTCAAGAAAAAATAAGTAGATATTATATAGGGTGTTCAATTGGGAAAGGAAAATAATTAGCAGCGAATAGAGGCAGTTCTAAAAATGCTCCATTGACTGAAAGTGACGTTATTAAGAATAATACTGGAACAATTTTAGTCAAATATGATAAAACCTAACTTAAACGCGGCAACACTAGAAGCCTTATTTGGCCTTCCTCCATTACACCTCATGATAACGGGGGAAGCAAGAATGGGACTATTTAGGCAGAAAAATAACCTGAGCAACAAAATAGTTAGATCAGGACACATATCCATTAAGGATATCATAAGTGGAGCCATTTTAGATATGAAAACAGACTATATGGCCACTAAACTTCTCCTCAGTCCTAAGTATGAGGTAGAAATACCTCACAGAAAGGACCCAAGCAGACTGAAGTTTCCCCGAGGAGAGGAACTAACTTAGTGAGATCCATTATTGGCTTGTAATTATTCTTTTTTGGAAATATTTTTTAACACATTTGAGAAATTGCCAACCTTACAAACTTACAAATTAGGGTGTTAATGCAGTAAGATGCTAAAACTTGCTTTTCATTTCTACTGTTCGGATTTCTAATAAAGTCAAATAAATCAAACAAAACAATAGACTAATAAATAATAAGAAAAATAAAAGAAGACAATTAAAATTCTAATCAGATCACAGATTATAAAGAGAACAGATACGAATCCCGGTAAAACATCAAACGATTTTCAGCTCCGTCGTCAATGACCTTGGATCTTTAACTCGGTATGGCCGCGATGTTGCCAGCTTAAAATATTTTCTGAATTTCTTACCAAATTGCACTGTTGACTCGGGGACAATAACAATTTCTAGTACCGGATCTAGTTTTTTTGGAAGTTTCCACTAAATCTTCAAAACTGCGCAATGAATTAAAACAATAATAATAATCGAATATATATTTATGTATTTATCTAAGTACATTCCTATGATTTGTTATAAATAGTCATTACTCTTGGGAGATTAATTAATAAATACATTTTTAGATAACACAAATAATTACAAAAATCAACCAAATTTTAAAATACAAATAATTCTTAATTTATTTATTATCAAAGGGAATACAATATACACCTATGATAATAATTTGTAGCACCAAAGTTAATACCAAAAATTTTTCTTATCATAGGCCGGGATTTTAAATTATATTATACTCTGATCCCTTGGAAATCGAAAGAACTTTATTTTTCTTTCCGAATGAAATTTATTTGGACATTCTCTGTTTGAACATTACACTCCGCCGTGAAGTTTATCCATTTTATAAGAATAATAATCTATACCACTATATTTTTATAGTTAATATTACCACAACGCACAATCGATTAGTCAAATAACACAATTAATATCGCCGATTGAACACCTTCAAACAATGAAGCAAACAAAAATGGCGTTATGAATTTTGAGAACAGATTACAAGTGATTTTGAGCATGTTTTGACGTTTTGATTATGTTAGGTTAAGTTAGCCGTTATCGTTATTGTGCATGGTTGCCAAGGATGTGGTTTGTGAAAAAAGTATATTATATTTATGGTATGATTTTTATACATTATAATCTTTTTAATTGTATAATTCTTTTAATGTTAATAAAATTGATTTAAAACAAGTAATTATCGAATATTTGTATCTGTATAACTATCACACTTAAAAAAATGCTTATGAAATATTCGACCTGTGATCGTAAATTGAAGGAAATATTATGCAAATTGACAACCCTGTTGAGAAATTTCGCCAAGCAGCCCGAACGGAGTCGACATAAGACGATGGGTATGTCCACCAATCTCTCTCTCTCTTTTTACTGTTCTCCGTCAAGCTTTCGTATCTGTTCTCTTTATAATCTGTGATCAGATACAGCGTATGTCAGATGTCAGCGAATACACGATACACAAAATTCACGGAATGAGAATGGCCAGAACAGGTATTACTACCGCCATCTACCTCTACCTGGTGGGATATTGAACAAAGACGTATTTATGCAGTTCCAATGTATTGTACAAAGAATTCCTCTCATGTTTTAACGAAACTAATTTTCCTATGCCCCTGTGGGTCTCAATCATGGATTTTTGTTAAGTAGTCTATTTGTTTCAGGTTCATCCTGTCCTCGATTCTCGCCAAACAATAATTTGCTACGAAAAATCACCGCCTCTAACGATCTCCGACCGACCGCCGTCGCCGCTGCAACCTCAAAACTCATGCTACCCTCTAGCGCCGAATATTTGCGTCGAGGCGGGTCGTATACAATTCATCCGTCAAGAGGAAGAGGGCACGCCGGTGCCCGTGCCACCTCCTCCTGATCCCGCGACCACCGCGCCGGTAACACAGCATTCTCCAAACGGTGGAGTAAGGATAACTGTGACTAGAGGGTTACAGACTGACGAACAGGACGAAGGGGATTTGGAAGCGTTCCGAGAAGTACAGGTAGGTGGCGTTACTTGGTTGATTTTATGTTTTAAATGTGATAAAGGCTTCCTACAAAATTGTACCTAAATTGAGATATAATGAAAAAATATGGCAATAAATCGTTTATTCGATACGAGTTATACAATGTAACAATGAATTACTTTCACTTCCCTTTATACCGATACAGATTGATAGTTAAGGGCTGCTAAAGCGTTTCCTGCATGTGTCACATGAAAATATAACAAAAAACTTACCGCACTAGTGCGTTAAAGTATCTCATTACCAAACTCATATCAGTATCGTAATGTTTGATATTCCATATTGGTAGTAGGTAAAAAATCTTAACGGACGGAGGCTATTCAGTTGTCATCTGAATACCGTTTAATAAAAATAACAGTATGGGATTACGAAAAACAATACTTTCCGCCCTATTTTTGATGTTCATATGATTGATTTTAACTCAATAAAAAAATTTACACAGAATACAACTATGTTTTCTTGACTTTCTAGTCATGTGTACTTGCAGCTATAAAGATATTCAAATTCATAGATATTTATTCTGATAAGCAAGAAAGTAACTAAAAATGACATCATCGTCTTTTGCCAAGACTTCCCTTTTCTCTCAAGTGAGATTTGGTAAGATTCGGCTCGATCAACTTCCTCCTGAAATCCTCACGTAATTAATAGACGCCTCATATGTTAATTATTATTCAAAGTGTTTTAAAGAAAGGTTGGCTTAATTTAACAAATAACAAATAATGACAGTCAAGCACATTGTTATAGAATGTCCCAATTATGATCTAGCGCGAATTAAATATAATATACCGAACACATTAAAATCAGCATTAGGTCAACAGTGTGACATACATAAACTAATAGACTACCTAAATGAAATCAATATCTTGAAAACTTTATAAAATATATCTTTGTCGCTAATAACCAACATGGTTGATGCGACAGTAAAAACCAAAAAAAAAAATAAAAAAAAAATAAAAAAACAAATAATTAGCAGAAATTATTAAATTATTAATTACTGAAATTAACGAAACATTTTTCCATATGAACCCCTCCAATATCGTAAAATCGTGCGTTTGTATTCATTTAGTGAAAACCAATATTTATTATCTCATTATTATCCGGCGATCGCGCAATATCGATACCCCAATGAAAATAAAAACGCCCGGCAAATTGAGTAATACTCAATATTTATTATAGCAAATACAAAATGTTATTATATTATACCTGCGGCGGACAATTTACTAATTAGATTTTCAATTAAGATTAACTAATTGACAATATCCAATAATAATCGCTATATATAAATGGATTATTTATGCTTTCATGTTTTCATTACACCCCACGTAAAAACATCGGCAAACAACATAAATGAATTAATGTTTTTTGTTATCTGATAAAATTTTTTTTGAATATGAAGAATTATCCATTTTTTTTATAGTAATTTCTGACAAATGGAATGGAAACTGTTAAAGTTTACCAAAAATCAAGATTTTAAGCACCATTACCCTTGAAGATAAAAGGAAAAAACTCTACAAGAACGAATGAAACCTGATCTCTAATCTAAAGCTTGGAGTATCTGTATCTGTGGAGTACGGAGGGTGAGTGTAGGCTTACAGCACTTAGGAAACATGTGACCCATTGTACATCCTCCCGAGGAGTTGTCCATCCTGTCCTTCCCAGAAATTGGGACAGGTCACTAGGAGACATCTCCTTTATATCGGCAGGTGTAGGCCAAGTCTCACCGAACACACACTCTTTTATTGACGATAACTTCAGACACTCGTATAAGACATGCCTGACAGTTTCATCTTCCTGTTCACACTTCCTGCATAGAGGTGTGTCCACTAGCCCCATAGTATGGAGGTGTTTCCTTAGTTGACAGTGGCATAGTATATAAACAAAGGAATAGTAGGTTCACTCCTGGTCGGCTCTTTCATGTAGCGCTGCTAAAGACTTGCCAAATTCGATCGTAAAAACACACGTGTGCCGTATATACAGAGGTCGCGCGAATTACTATCTTCATTTCTTGTTGATTTATAAATGGAGTGTTTGTTACGGGGGCTGATAAAAATGTTCGTTGGGCTAGAAAACTTATTTCAAAAAACGATGTTGTTTCGCTATGCATTTATTTGTATTTAATTATGATTAATTAACTGACCACCCCTTCTCCATAACAAACTTAAACTTTTACAATAACGCCTTAAGGAATCCCCCAATTTGAATCAATTTCCTGTTTTGTCGTATTAACAAACGTCGCATCAACCCCCTTATTCGTTAAAGGAAAAAGTAATATAATTTCTTTATTGGATTATTTCACTTCTTGCACTGTTTGCCACTTTCAATTGGCTTAACATGTTAACACCCCTAATTTCAATTAGATAGGAAGCAACGAAATTCAATAAAATTTCGACACTTGACGTCGTCTTGCTCGACATTAATTTTTTCGTGAAAAGCCAAATGACAATTAAGAAAAAATGTAGTCGAAGGAAAAATATCAATTTTAATTGAAAGAAGAGGTGCAAAAATGGAAAGGGTAGATGAAAATATAGTTTATACGATTCAGTTTTAATAAGAAATGTGTTTTTAGCATACGTCAAATTAACAAATAAATTGAACCTGTTCATGTTCATGCAAAAAGCTATTAGAACCCAGTCCGCTCGCCGTCCGGTTGCCGCACGGTCAGTGTGAACCCCCCTTAGGATCCATTTTAGCTTTTTTGGACCGACATGAGGCAGAATGCACATAGTCACTTTACACACGCAACTTTTTTTCTATGTTATGTTACTATAATTTCATCCTTATCAACGTGGACGAGTAATTTTCCAAAACGACCAACGTACATGCCATATTTTATAGACCTCATTAGGAAAGCATAGCAAATGGTAAAATGGAACTCTTAAGTAGCTGGGAAAATGGAGGAAAAAAATGCCGAGATTTATACTCTAATGGCTCTTGAACGATGTAAAGGAGGGTAACGATGATTTATACATCTGTTAGTTTTATGGTTGTTTAGAAAAATAGCCTATAACACGAAATTATTCCAAAGCATTTAGTCAGGATAAACTTAAATCGCCAAAGGAAGTGAAATGTTCAAATTAATAAATCTATTTTAGGTAGAAAACGAGCATTTTTCGAAATAACTTCATATTAAAAGATATAAAAATGATTTTGAGGCATTTAAAAGTTAATAGAAGGAGACGGACACAAGAAGGAAGCAGTCAACCCAAAAAAAATACTTAAAGTTATGTCTCTGGCAGAAGATGTACTCAAAGAAGCTTTTTGATGTCTTTTAAATCTGACTTAAACATTAATGGGAATCGCTATCTTTTATTCACGATGTACAGAGTCGGCATAAAAATATTGAAGTATAATTAGGCATAGTTCTGTTTTTTTTTGCATCGAAAGCGCTAGTTATTGGCTCAGAACAAAATAGTTTCAAAAATATTTACATACAATTATTACTATTTTCAAATTAGATTTTATGGTAGAGACGAATAGCTTCCAGAAACTCTTAGAGCGCTTTCAGGCGAGACACTTTGTGGCCGGCCACTAGAATCAAGATTCAAGACACAAAATATGTCCCGTT
>CAJUYG010007588.1:0-10732 GCA_910591675.1 Galerucella calmariensis | reverse complement strand
ACGTTTCGTGAGTTAAGGCTAGGCGATATTATTGTAATGATTTGAATTTTAAAATCAGCTGTTCTATTCCATTCAATTACGCCAGGTTTTTGGAATATGTTTAATGTTTGATACGCAAACCATTCGCAAATATTATAATAAATTATTATTGTCAGGTATTACTATAGTGAACATTTATTAATAAGTACGATAACAGGATAGTAACCCAGTTATTAATCTTAATCTGATGATAAACTTTCATTATCAATAATATAATATACAGAGTGTTTAATTAATAATTGGAAATATTTTAACTGATGAAACTTGTGCTTTAATTATTATGATTTGACCTAAATTACTTAATTAAATGGGGCTCCTTACTGAGTTACAGGGTGTAGTTGGCTTTGGTCTGAATAAATTCATCAATCCAATCTAGTGGGATTCCGTCATTGTTGTTAGTTGTTATTGTCATTGATGATTCTGATTGTTGTGAAATTTGAAATTTGATTAAGACAAAATGCGCGGCATAACAGCTTTATTATTGTTCAAATGTAAAATATAATTTGTATTTATGTGGATGAAGATTATTCTTGTGTTGCTACTGCTCGAAGATATTGAGAAATGTATCCAAAGCTCATCTCAGTTCATTAACATTTTCAGTCGATTAGGTGATACCTAGAAGTAATTTGGGTAGACCTAGAATATCAATTATTGGTCAGTAAGGTGATATTTTAGTATGAGCAGCTAATAATCCTAAGCTAAGCACTCTGCATTTATCTGCAAAAACTGGAGTTCTCTTCTGTTTTCTAGTGTTGGAAAAAAAATTACGACCTTACGCTCGGTGGATGATAATTGAACGAAATGAAATTCACGATTTCATTGGACAACTATACGAGGCCACTTTTACACGCGAAGGAGTTTTCAACTGGATAAATAGCCTCAGCTGGAATATTGAAAATTCTCAATAATTCCAACAATCATATATTATTATCAACATAAATTTAAAATTAATGTATGGTGCGTTATATTTGGAAAAAATTTCATGGGTCCTTTTCAATTACCAGTCAATTTGAGTGGTTTATGGGGTATATGAAAGCATCGGTATACTCACAAGGAGTAAATAATCGTCAGGAACTATGAGAGCAAATGAAACTCAGCTAGTGTTATTGCCAATTAGCCTAACATATTTTTTCGAGTTAGAAGATCAATTAGATGGATCAATTATTGATTTCCATAGAAATTGGAAATGACGAGCTGCATGATAATTTCTACCAAGATGGAAGTTACAATTGACAAGCTTCTACCAGTGCTAGTAACTTATGTCAATCGCAGTGAAGGGAAATACATTCAGAAATGGAGTACTTGGGTGACCTGATCTATGACCATTTAGCGGCGCCTGTCAGTGATGTAGAAGACCAATCTGCTTTGTATTGCAATCGGTCGACTTATACATTTGATGATTCAAATCACAATCAGACAGAATTTGAGAATCCCTCTGCAAGTGTTAATGATATACCTTGTACAGATTCAAATGTTTCTGATAATTTTGGTAACATGAGTGAATCTGTTAATGATAATAAGGAAAGTTCTACTATTAGACTATGACATGAGGAAAAAAGTTTCGCGATTTGAAACAGCAGCGAACCTATTCAGAACGATAGTTTATCATGCCACCATCAGTTTCAGCACTATGACGTACATTTTCTCTTGTGCAGAAAAGCGCAGTGGAAAACTGAACATTTTATTTTCCACCTCCTAAAAATGTGATATGAAACTGTACGCCGTTTGTTACATTTGATAGTAGAATCATAGGAGGTCGGTCCAGACTCTATGACGTTCAAAAATAATCGTTCGGAAAATCTAGAAAAATTTTTGAAAACTATCATTTTCTACTCTCTGAAAAGGTGATTTGAAACTGTACGGCATTTGATTATGTAGATTATCCAACATATAAATAAATATTTAACAATATTTTTAAGTATTTAACTGTACAAAAAAAGTTGTGTGAAAAGCTGTGGGAAATTTTTTATTCTCCGAGATTTTCCCACTCAAAAAATATCATCTGAAAATTTACGGCATTTGTTCTACTTTCGTAACATTTCGTAACACGTCAATGTATTTTGTGTTTTTTTTTCCTAGATTTTCCGAACGATTATTTTTGAACGCCATATTGTCTGGACCGATATCCTATGACTCTACTATTGAAGGTAACAATCGGCGTACAGTTTCATATCTCGGTTTCAGGGTGTCAAAATGAGTTTTCAAAAATTTTCCTAGAATTTCCTCACGATTATTTATTATTTTCCCCATGGGCTCATAGTCTATATTGGTAAGTATTTTTTTTTTTCGGTCAATACAGACTAATGTTTTTTCAATAGCAACATAAATCTTCAAATTAGCAATAATTTAGGCATTTAGTTTTCATGATTTGTCTAAGAATTTGTTTTGGAATAAAACAAAAGAGGCATCCACATGATACACAGCTGTCTTTACTGTGGAATTAAAACAGTAACATTACCGAGACATCTACAAAGAAAACATATAATAGAAGAAGCCGATGTGAAAAAATCCTACGGTTTCGGACCTACAATTACAAATTTTTTGTATCGAACAAAATTCAAACATTCATTTCAAAAAGCAACACATACAGTGTGGAAACCACTTATGGAATAAAAATCTTTATGTCATTATTTTAGAAAATTATAAA
The DNA here is from genome assembly GCA_910591675.1 of Galerucella calmariensis. Taxonomy (NCBI): domain Eukaryota; kingdom Metazoa; phylum Arthropoda; class Insecta; order Coleoptera; family Chrysomelidae; genus Galerucella; species Galerucella calmariensis. The sequence goes on along the minus strand of CAJUYG010007588.1, from coordinate 8,046 downwards.
AAATGCCGAGAAACGTCAACTTTTGAATTGAGTTGTACATGGTGTTTCACGCAAGTATGCCATAGTCGGTGTTGTTTTTTTTTAATGAAACACCCTGTATAATTGCATATTTTTGAAATCCTCTTAATAAACCGATTCCAACAAACGAAATAATGTATGGTCAATTATGAATTATTCAGGGTGAAATTTTTATTTTTACAGTTAATAAACACACATAAAATACCTGATGTATTTGATTTTAATACATTAAAATAAATGCTCAAAATGTTCTCCACCTAGTTGTTGGCAATAGCACAGTCTCCTATAGAACTCCTCCTTAACTTTGTTTAAAGTTTGAGGTGAAATATTCCGTATTTCTGTAGTTATCCTGTCTTTGAGGTCTACAATGCTAGTTGGTTGTGTTGCATATACTTTGTTCTTGAGATAACCCCACAGAAAAAAATCTAACGTAAGGTCTAACCGTAAGGTCTGGCGATCTAGCTGGCCACTCAATGGTACCTCTTCGTTCAATTCATTTATTGGGGAAGATTTCATCTAAATAAGTTCTTACCATTAAAGTATAATGGGGTGTTGCCCCGTCTTGATGGAACCAAACATTTTCATTCGGTAAGCTAGGATCTATTGCGTTGGGATGTAAGTTTGCCAACGCAGAAATAACTTCATTTCTAAGCATATTTAAATATTTTTCAGCTGTCAAATTTCCATCTATAAATATAGGACCAATAATATGGTCGCCTATGATACCGGCCCAAACGTTCACCTTTTGAGGTTACTGATTATGTGTCTCACGCATCCAATTAGGATTCTTTGCTGACCAATATCTACAGTTCTGTCGGTTTACTTCTCCATTCAAATGTGAATGTTGATTTGTCAGAAAAAAGAATGGTACCAAGAGCTATCTCATTTCTGTTCAGCTTATTCAACAATCTTTCGCAGAAATCCATTCTACGATCTGGATCGTCTTCTGTTAACTCCTGCACGAAAGTTAATTGGTAGGGATGAAGTTTTTCTTTATGAAGACATCTTAGAACAGTTGTATAACTAACATTATTTTCACGGGCAATTTGACGTGTACTTGAAGTTGGATTCTCTTCGACAGTTAACAAAATATCCACTTTCACATCATCTTCAACGAAGTGTGGTTTTCTTTTCAATGGTTTGACATGTCCAAGTTCTCTGAATTGTGCATGGATTTTAGACACAGTACTTTGTGAAATATTAGGCAATTCGGGATACCTGTGATTAAATAAGTTTGCCACTTCAACTTGACTTCTGCAGTTATCCCCGTACCCGATCATCATTAAAATCTCAATTCGGTGAGTCTCAGTTAAATATTTCATTGTTATGTCGACAAGGAAAGAGTGTTTGACAAAGATTTCACTTTTTCAGTATAAACTGTCAACATATCAACAACTGACAGAATATAAAACAATCCACATTATTTACCGATTTTGTCCAATTATTGGCGTTTTTAGACAATGTTTAGGTATTTATGATAAAATTCATGGGCGTAGCAGGTTTTGTTCAATATACAAATACGTCTAATAATTAGTTAGTTTAGATTTTTTATAAATTCATATTTACCTAATTTAAAAAAGTACCAACATTTCAAGTGTAATAAATTATTAATTTTAAAATTTCACCCTGTATAATTCATAATTGACCATACATTATTTAGTTTGTTGGAATCGGTTCATTCAGAGGATTTCGAAAATATACAAATATACAGGGTGTTTCATTAAAAAAAACAGCGACTATGGCATACTTGCGTGAATCACCCTTTACATTTAAATTTATGTTTGCACAACTCAATTCAAAAGTTGACGTGTCTCGGCATTTTTTATGATTCTCTAAACTAATGACATAAAGAATTTTATTCCATAAGTGGTTTTCACACTGTATAATCTGAAAGGACATTTATGAACTAAATTTGATCAAGCTCATTTGATAAAAACGCTTAGAGTACTTTTAAATTTGATTATCAATTGACTGACATTTTTGTCCAACGTTCACAGCGTTCTTAGCAGATTCAAAAACTATGTAATTTGTGTTACCAAAACTATGTAGTTTGTGTTACACAAATTGATTAAATTAGCATTATTATTATTTTAAATAAAAATAAATTCTGAATCTGATTATCAGATCATAATAAATATCCCGCCATAATAATTCGGAAATTAACTGTTCAATTCGTTTATATCGTGTATGAAAAATGCACGCCAAGTGAAACACTATACTTTTTCTGCAATCCTGTTCATATCTTAATAATATACTAAAAAACAACATGGTAAGTGCAAATTGTCAAGTTAAAATAATTAACATAAAACTAGTGGAAAAACGTGAATGATAAAAATAGTTTCTATTACAAAACAACATTTTTTGCAAAAGGTTGTAGGAAAATTTTTTCACGAATTGCGAAGATTGCTTTGATGAAATATAAAGTGAATTAAATAGATACTGTGTCTAGAAAAAAATGGGATGAATTTAGGCCAATGAAATATGCTCACATTTTCTTCTCAAATTCACAGACTTGAAAGAATTTAGAAATGCTTCTCTGCAAACAAATTAATGATAAATTTTAACTTCAACACTCTGTATATCTATATTATATAACATTTGGCCTAGCGTTATTCAGCAAAATATTAATACTTCGAGGCCCCGAGCTTATGATTGAAATGTTTACCATTTCTTATAAGACAATGTCCATATTTATCAACAAAATAAGGACCGATAGCCGCCAACGGAAATTTGTGCTGACATAGACGTACGTAGAAGTTGGTATATAAAATTTGGTAATTGATCTTATGGAATGTTGCTGGTTATTCTATTATATTATAAATATGCAATGACACGATTAATGTTATTTATCACTCCTGTTTCTAGCATCGCATCTTGGTGTTTCACTGCTTCTTTAGTTTTTCTTGATAGGTCTTTAGATTATATATATTCAACAATTTTGCAATATTAATTTACCATGGATCAGAATTCAATGCAATTGAGTCTCTAGTCACCAACAATATATTAAAAATTGATTTCGTAAATGAATTAATAAAATGTATCAATCATGTTTCCCTATTGTTTACTTATGAACATATAAGGCAACATGAGCAATCAATTTTTATTACTAATTTATAAACAATTGAACTTTCTCTATTAAATTGGTGGCTTATTTACAATTACATTTGGAATTAGTACCTACCTTCATCGTGCAATAAAATTAATACAAAATATTTAATAATGTAAACCCTACATGATATAAATTTCAAAAATAACAAATTTGCAATGGTCATAGTCATTTGCTATACAGGGTGTTTTCAAATGACACTTACAACGTTTGCATGTAGATACCTCTCGTAAAATTGGACAAAATGATGTGACGATGTTTTAATTGGATAACTCCAACATGGATGAATACATTAATTTGACATTTGGCAGGTTGTTTCTAAATGCAAAAGGGCATATTTTGAAGGAAAAACATGTTTCATTTACTGATCCAGTGGTGTACATTTGGAAGAATATGTTACCTTTCCCCTCCCATTTCTTACGCCACTGGCATTTGTAGCTATTTTTATTTTATTTTGTATTCCTCGATGGTTTTCATGTGAAAAATGCATAACCTTTACATATCAAAACATTTGAAGTTTTCAAGATATTTAATGTTTTCATGAAGTCTGCAAGATCACTTTTTAATAATGAAATGAAAAAAAAATATATTTTTGAGAAAACGCTGCAGATTATGTAAAAATGTAAATGAACAAAGTTTTGAGCATCTCTTGTAATTTTTTGGCTGCTTAGTAAAAATTATGTTATATTGGGATATCATTTAACTCTGTAATTATCTTATTTTTCATTGTCATTAATTCTTTTGTTGATAAAATGACAAGTTTGGACAAGTGATTTCAACAATCTTATCCCAATGTTCTGGTTGCACTACTGTTTCACAAATTTGTCCTGTTACATATTCTGACCATTAGTAGCTATAAGTATAATGAAATAGACCAAACTAAAGAATTATTCTTATAATATTATGAAATAGTGAAAGGACATGTATCTATTTGAAGATTCCTGAGAAGTTCTTACCACAGTCTTTTTGTCTATTTATTTATTCGTTTGAATTGTTCATTTGGTAATACAGAGCTCGGCAAAAGTCCGGGATCGGACAAATATCGAAGAAAATATAAATTTTGTGGAAAATATTGTTATACCACAAATTTAACTCCAACTCAAACTATGATTTGAAAATATTTTGAAATGTACAGGGTGTTCCAATAAAGTGTGGCGTATCAAAGTTATGTTTTTTTCTCATGGAACACCTTATATTTCATTGCATTTTATGATTGCCAATGAAAAATATAATACTCCTTCATAATGGTTCCCTATATCTAAATACAGAGCGTTCCGAGTAATGGAGTAATGCTGACTTTTTTAAAAAATATCGAAAAACATTTCTAAAAAAGTTGATAACTCATTGATATAAAAAATTCTGGCTAATTTTCTCTTACATCTGAATAGTGGGACATTCGTTGAATTTATTCCACGATTTAGTACAAAATATCTCTTTACAGGGTGTTCAGAATTTCCAGTTTCATTATTAGATCATTCAATGTGCAGTATCAGGCTTATTTTAAATGGAACACTACATTTATACCATCAAGGAAAATAAATAGGTTTGATATTAAAACAAAAGTACCAACTACAATACAAATTCAAAGTCTATTTTAAATAACAATTCCAAATAATAAATACATACATTAAGTAAAAATTTTTTCCACTTACAAAGAGACAGTGTTTTGATTGATCTGATGATAAAAATTCAGTTGAAAATTGCTTATAAAAACCATTTGAATTACCTCCATCTGAATTGGTTATTCAAATAAATTCAAGTTTTTTTTTAAATTAAATTTCTAGTAGTATTTATATTTTCATGCTTCATACTCGTATAACTAATATGTAATATAAATAAGGCATAGATGAAAACCTGGTGAGAAACCGATTTTCATTGAAATAATTTACTTTTTTCTCGTTGATTTATTAAACAACCATATCCCAAAATTTTATCAGTCTTTTTCTCAAGTCATAAAAACTGAATTCCAATCACATATTGTATACAACATAGAAATTTTTGTCCAGAAATCTCATTTTAAGACATACCCAACTAGAGTTTGTTGACACTAGTCAAGTTTTTATATTATCATTGTCCCTATTTGTCCTACCCTTCCAAGGTTTTGTGAAAAAAAATCTTCATTTCTTAAAAAGACTACTCAATTTTTAGGGGATCAAAATGAACATCATCTTGATGCAGAGGAAATGGAATTTTTTTTAGTGGGACCGAACTTTGAAAATAGCCCTTGAAGGCAACTGAGCTCGGATTCGAAAAAAATTTTTCTCAACGATTAATGTTCAATTATTTCAAATTTTTAATCCAAAATTCTGATTTTTGGTAAAACTGGATACAAATTTCGAAAGTAGAGAACATCATGTATTCAATTAGTGTGTAAAGTCCCTTTCTTGACTCATGTAGCACTTGCCTGACAATATTCACATTCATCAAAAGAGAGTTACTTCTCGCACTTTTATAATCAACTCTTTTATTTTGACAAATGATCGGTGAAATTTTATTAATACTTGGAGAGTGTTATATTTTTGTTGGAACTAGTTATTCCTTTGGTGAAATTATATATAAATAGTCGTCCATTATTCATCATTCTGCGTTAAGGTACGTTTACACCTTACACTCCTGTCATAAGTGTCAAATGTCCGACATAAAATAGCAATGATCGTTAACAATAATGATATGAATTACTGGACATGTATAGCTTTTATATACAGGGTGGTCCGTAAGTAATGGACCGAAGTGGAATTAAAGATTCTCTGCCTGAGAATATTACAATCTGACGCAACTTCTTTGAATAAAATATTGATAATAATAATGATACAGGGTGGCAAAAATGTTTTTCTCAGTAAATTGGAAGATTTTGGATATAAAAACGTCAAAATTTGAAGATAGTTGTATTAGGGTCATGGAAATCATAATATGTTATCCATTTCGATGTATTTTCTAGAGGGCGCCACAAAAGCTATGTCGTTGGTGTAACTGTGAGATTAACTTATTTATTCTTAATGGTCTCCCTCCATTTATTGGGAAATATTAAAACGACAAAAAGATATACCTATCATGATCTCAAAAAATACTGGCTTTTGAGACATTCGCATATTTAAGCCCCCCTTCATCATTTTCATTTCATTTATTAGCACAAAAATAATAATGTTAGAAGGCGCTTATGTCAGCAAATTTATTATTAGCTTCAATATAGCAGGAGCATCAATAATTTGCAATAATTTTGCCTTAACTTTCTCCAAGGGTGTTGCTTTGTGGTAACAACCATCCGCCTTCGGAGTCGGGTTGTTACCAAGCAATATGCTTCCGAAATCTATGACGATATTATTGCAAATTATTGATGTTCTTGCTATATTATAGCTAATAATAAATTTTCTGACATCAGCGCCTACTAAAATTATTATTTTTGTGCTAATAAATGAAATGAAAATCATGAATGGTGGTTTAAAAATGCGAATAGCTCGAAAACCAGTAACTTTTGAGACTAATGATAGGTCTACCTTTTTGACGCGAAAATAATGTATTTTTAATATTTTCCAGTAAATAGAGGGATACCGTTAACGATAAATAAGCTAATATTACACCAACAACATAGCCTTTGTGGCGCCCTCTGGGAAATACATCGGAATTGATAACATATTATAATTTCCCAGACCCTGATACCACTATCTTGAAATTTTTACGTTTTTATATCCAAAACTTCCAATTTACTGAGAAAAAACATTTTTGACATTTCAACTTTGCCACCCTGTATCATTCTTATCATAAATATTTTATTGAAAGAAGCTGCGTCAGATTGTAATATTTTCAGGCGAAGAATCTTCCATTCCACTTTGAACCATTACTTACGGACCACCCTGTATATATAGGACATCGCACGTATCCCATTTACAATAAATGTAGGACCACTGAAGTGTTTCTCTATAGTGACTAGTGAGACATGTATACGATGAAAATATCAAAAAGAAAATGTGAAGCCATTGTAATTATTTTGAACAAGTTGGAGAAAATAAGGAGAAAAAATTAAGAATAAATGATCTGTGTGGGTTCGAGAGTGGAATTTAAGACTTTGTGGAAAAAAAAGGGGATTCAAAATAGGGCCACTTTGATGTATATTGTTCATCTGTACTCGATCCTGATTTTTTCATACTCCTTTTTTGAAATTCACTGTTAACTTGATCTGATAAATAATTTTGGATCTTTCTAGTAATCTCTTCTATTGTGTTCTCAAATTTTCACGCAATCTCTGTCTTTATAACATTTGCATTTATTATCCCACAATTCAGGTTTATTGTGGTACAGATTAATTAATAAATCAATTCGATTTTCCATTTCTCTTTCTCAGACTTTTCATTGTTATACGGAGGTAATATGTATAAGACTACTTAAAAATTACTCGACACTTGAAGAAGGTGTAGTGTTTACATTAATTGTATAGAAATGTAGACACATATTATCTGAGAATGATACATATATCTCGGACAAATTTTATGTGTGTTTATATTCACATAAATCACTCTCCGACATAAATATCATGCAATAAATGTCAGATGTAAAGGTACCTTTAAACAAAAAAATTAAATTTCAAATCCAAATCTGTTTGTTTTCCCATACATCTAATCCGACTTCTAACTGGGCGCCGTATTTTTTGCGTGTATAGCAACTCCTTTGATTGTTCGGTAAGTGGGTGAGATTTCCAACAACACATTCATTTAAATTCAACTAATCAGCGTGTAAAAATGGATTTGGTTTTTCGATATTATTCTTTATTGACAAAACTTCACTTATTGGAATCAAAATAATATCACTAAAAAGAATTCATTGGTAAAATAAGCCACTGTCCTAATATACATCGTTTTCATTTTATTTTTAACGTTTCGATGTTCAACGTGAAATCGTTTTCAAAAATCACAATTTTAACTATATAA
>CAJUYG010007587.1:0-10735 GCA_910591675.1 Galerucella calmariensis | reverse complement strand
TAATAACTGCGCAACTGTATCTAATTTGGAAAGTCTAGTTTTTCAATCAGAAAACCTAAATGTAACCTCGGCAAAAAGCATATCGTTTTATATATGGAATATTTTAAAATTAAGGGCATTTATTCTAAACGAATGAAACATTACTTTATTATCATTATTTTTTTTAACGTGTACTAGTTTTAGGTTCCTTTTTGTTTATATAAGTTCGGCTTTTTCTTACATTTTATAGGGCACACTTTATATTAAGCATTATTTTTTTTTTCTTTTTTTAACTATACACTAATTCTAAGTTTCTATAAAAGAGTTTTTCTTGTATTTTAGATTTTGGATAAGTCAATTTTTCTTGTACTTCCAAATCCTTGCTGTTAAACTTCTGTTTTTATAAGCAATAAAGATTATTATTATTGTTATTATTATTACATAAAAAAATTCAAGATCACATGAAGATTCTGGCAGGTTTCTGTATTGGATTTTCTGTAGAAATAGCTTGTCATTCGTCATACCCAGTGCATATCCACACACTTTTCCAACATTGTTGTTTTCGTGCTCGCGCGAAAATATGGATGAGGAATATCCCAAAAAAATTTTTTGGGATCAAAAACTTCAATCAAATATAGTTCTTTTGCAATTGCCATGACTTTTGATTTTTTTCACGTCACTCTATGTTCCATCAGCGACTTGTTTCATATTTTGAAATTACTTTATCAGTTATTCTTTGTGTTTGATATGACGGTATTATAGGCAAAGGTGCACTCTGCTATTTGAATTCCTCTCACTTCAAACATACCAAAAGTGAATCCAAGATTTCTATAAATATGGTATATCTTAATATTATTTAAACTAAGTTAAGCAATATTACTATATATTAATTTGTCCAATAAAAGCTGTTATTATATCTTCAATTTACAAACCTTACACAAATAATTCACCAAAATGAACCGTTTTTTATAAATCCCAGTTTTTTCATTCGTGTGAATATTTTTCCTAGACCTAAATTACCAACCTTGGAATACTAAAGGTACTCGAGATAGTCAAATCTGAATAAACAATTTGAATATATTAACCCATTATCTCTTCCATTACTAACGTTGTACCTTATAGTTTTTTTTTAGATTCAAAAACTTTTTCATTTGCTTGTGTCGAACAATAATAGATTTTTATGATGCTTCTAATGCTATAATGATCAACAATTGTTGCAAAACTCGATGTAAAAAACACATTATTAAGTAAATATATGCCGTGATAAAAATTGTATAATGATACATCCGGTATTTCATATAACATCATTCGTTTGTGTTCAAAAATTAAATAGGATTATTCTCAAATTCAGGTGAGCAGCTATTTTAAGAAAACATAAAAAATGTAATACAAATAAAGGACTTCAAAGTCACATTTTGTTGAAGTTTAGCGTTAACATCGTGTTTCCAAAGTAATTTCAAGACCAGAAGTTAGTTTAAACATGTGTGATGAATTTTGTCATTGAGGAGATACAATGTGTTGGATTTTTCAGCCTGCAAGTGAAATTCATTTCGAGCATAATTTTCCACAACTAATAAGAGAGAACATATTATATCGGTTTTCTGTCAGTTGCTTTTGATAGTAGAGTAGTGATCAACATAATATACACTAGGCTTTTGACAGAAATAATAACTCTAAAATCACTTATGCCGTGAAATATCCCAAATTTGCCATATTTCAAGACAGGCTCACTGTTAATCCTGTTAATTTTTGTAAATGTTAGGTAGGTGTAACTTTCGTAACGTTAGTTTTAATTTTATTTAATTTTCCACTGTTATATTGGTATTATGTTGTACAATACCAACAAATCCAATCTAATTACCTTTGTTGATAAATAAAAATGTAATATATAACCAATGGCTGTTTTTTTGAGTATTAACGGGCCTACACAATGAATCTTGAGTGAATAAATTATTTGTGGTTGTTTTTGGCACTGGAAATCAACGGTATATTTCGAACTTAGTTATTTTGATTATTTTAAAAATAATAGAATCGCTCATATAAAAGTCCCACAGTCTGGCCACAAATCAAACAAAGGAGAAAATATGTGATTGCAAACAAAATGACGCGTCTAATACAGCGATCTATTTGAATTTTGGTGCGGTAGAATTTGTATAAAAAATGTTCCATCTGATGAAGAAAAAGGTGCTTGAAATTACGACAAATTTCGTAAGCGCAGTAGCTTTGTTCATAAATATGGAATATTAAGTAAAGTGTATTTTACAAGATTTCGTTTTGATTTGATAATAAAACTTTATAAATCCATCATTGTACAGTAATCAGTAAGAGAACTATAGATCTACTACCGCACTGGATTTTTATCTTCAGATAATTATGCTTTTCTAAAGTTGGGAGATAATCTCTTGGAATGGAGTGTATAACAAAATTATTAGAAAGGGTTCACCTGAAAATTGATAGACAACAATCACATCTGAACTATGTAGATTGAGTTTAGTACGGTTCTAATATCTGTTTGATCTTCACCTAAATATTAATTTTCATTGATCCCGAGATTTTTTGGAAGATGGAATTTGAAGGATATAGGCTCTTCATGTGAAACTTCAAAATTTACATAGGAAGTATTGCATCGAAGGTTTTGATATCAAGGTAGAGCGACCCCAGGCGAGGTTTTGGAACTAACCAATTTCCAGTTTGGATTAGCAATGCTGGGAACATTCGATGGCCACCAAACAGTCCTAATTCCACGTCGTTAAATGCCTTTTTATTGGGAATTTTTAAAGAATAAAATCCTCAATCTTCAAGTCATTAAAGTGCAAGTTCAAGAAGAAATTGATAATTTGAACAAAAACCATAAAATTTCTATTTGAAAAATGTTTACCGAAACTTAATTTTTCCAATTTACGAGTTGCTTTGTATCATTTTATAATTAAGATCTCTGTTCTGCTAGATCTGTTAAAAATGGAGTCAATTCTTGTATTAAATGATTTATTCATATAGTTTGTTGTTATAACGGTGGACAATGTCAAAAAAAATTTGATCTGCACTGCTTATTTTTTACGTTCTAATCACTTTTCGTTTTAACAAGTATAGCCTTCCATTAAAGCTTTCATTTCTAATGTCAAATAAATGGAAAAGTATTAATTATGGACCTATATAACGTTATATATTCTTGAAATTGTGATAATATATAGGGTGTTCCATTTAAAACAAACTTATTATGTGACCAATCTATGGAACTAATTTTTCATTGAGTAGTAATAAAATATAGGAAAAACCCCGTTGGCAGTGTGAACATTTTTTATTTTATTTCCAATAGGTAATAACAGAGATACAGGGAGGTCAATTTATAGTGAATAAGCCGATCCACTGGAATATTTTTCAAATCCGCTCATTCAAAACGATATTTTGAAAATGTTCAAGCCACTTGAACGTTAGTTATGTATAAAGCTACTTATTATAACGACCTGCTTTAATTTCTTTTTTTTTATTCAAAAAATTAAAATTCACTTACCCTGTCTTTTCCACAAGAAATTAAAACCAACTCACTTCAGTATTCAAAAACACAACACTTGGTATGTTTAAAATTTCACAACAACGTTGAGTATAGATAAAAACTAATTCATTTCATTAACAGTTTTTTGTAAAAATAGTAGTCACTGTTAAGTTTATTAACACTAATTATTCATCACAAGTTCATCGCTAATACACTTTTCGTTTTTTTGTGTAAAATAAATCACAAAGAAACTGAAGCACACGGAAACCCACTTAGAAATCGTATATGATCGCATAGGCAAGTAACCCTTGAAAGAGACTCAGATAGTGGGTGAGGCGGCAAACTTTTTCAGTGAAAGCTCCTGTCAAAAACGTCTCGAAAAAATCACGCGCTTTGAACTTAACAGCAGGATGCTATCCACTGACTTCTCAGTGCGGACTGTGCCGGACGAGTGAGTGCCCGACGCACTGTTATGCTTCAAGAACTACGTGCACCTGTTGAAGTAGAAGGGGGAATAATTTTACCCCTCCAACAGGTACTATTGTTATATTTTGATATCATTCGTTGGGAAACAATCGGAAATAGTATTTTAAGTCAGATAGCACCGACGTTAAAGGGGTGCTTGAAAGCAGTTAACGAACTGATGGTACTCTTTTTCTTTCATTGTGTATCACGGAAAACAGTCGTTTACTTCAATCACGACATAATTGAGTGATTAAAATTTTAATTTGATTATAGAAGATTAAAATTTTTTGCAATAAGATTTATTTTTGGCTGGTGTCTGCTTCGGCGGCCTCGAATTGCGGACCGATTACCTGATTTTAATAATTCCGTACACGAACTGCGGACCAAACCAAGAAGACCCCTCTTTTAAAAACCATGAATTGCGGACTAAGCTTAAGTTTATACAACTAGGGTAAAGGTAAGGTGTAGAAATTAGGGAATAGTAAACCATTATCATTTCAATATTTTTTTATTTTGAATAAGAAAATTATAAGTTTTTAAAGAAATACATTTTGCTTATAATATGTTTATTAATCAACTAAAATACTATAGTCTATACAATATATGGGATATAGGAAATGTATAAATATGTTGATGTAGGTACTAATAAATCTAAGATTTATTTATTATTTACTTTATACATATAGGACAAACATTTCACGTAATTATATCTAGTAATTTCTTTATGTTCATATTGAAAAATTTTGGTAGTTAAAAAATCTTGTCGCTTTCTGACTTTAGTATCGCGTATTCTAGGTTTATCGGAGACAGATCGAAGTTTAATAATCGTATCTGTTTGAAACTGTTTTATTATACATATTTAAAAAGTTGAATATTGTTGGATGGGAAGAATGAAAATTTTCGTTAAACTTCGAATGGAAACTTTCGCATGCATTTGTTGTTCTCTGTATGCTGTCTGTCATTTCAGCCCACATTTCTGGAGGAAATCTTGCATCTCCGCCAATATAAAAATCTACCAAGTAATCGGCGAATGTCCTAACACGTTCGTCGTTCGGCATTTCTTCCATCAAATCAAATGAGAAGCAATCTCCTACTTCACTTGGATTCAAGAACGGCAATCCAAAACTATATTGTAACCATTTCCCTATTACACTACTTTCATCTTTATATTCCTTTGTTAAACCAATGCTTTGTAGTTTTCTAAACCAGGCCTGTCCCAAGTGAAACCGGCATCCAATGATTTTTGACTCATTCCATGTCGCAGCCACTGCGCTATGTATAGCTTGTTCAAAGTCTGCTGTCACTATTTTAGGCTTAAGTTGTAAATTAATTGTATTGCACCTTTCACAGAGAAGATCAAACAAAAATTTATACGTGCATTCTTTTTTGTCTGGAAGCAAACAAAATGCTATAGGAATGTAATAGCCATTTCGCTCTATATGAATTGTGAATAATTGCAGAAAATATTTGACACAGTAGGAAAACGTGCCATCCAAATATATTTTATCTGTGTTACATAATGCAATCATGTTACTTTCTGTAGAAAACACCACAATTTTCTTCTCTAAATTGTTCACAAATAAAAACTTCTCACCTTCCGTACTCTTTACGTCGGTTTCTTCCAAAATGGCTATTGTTTCACTTAGGCTTTTCGGTAATCGTGGTTGGTTTTTGCGCTTAAGGCAGTAAATATTATTTCGTATGTAGTTGACATCTCTTGCTGTGATGGTTGACATATTCCCTGGATTTTGTCTGAACGACGAATGTAAAATTTTTGAAGGTTTTTCCGATAAATCTTCTGCTGCCTTACGTTTAACACTATTCGAAATCACTTGTCGATTATGTTTTTTAATATCCACCGTATGGTTGTGGTTCAGTGTACTCCTTGAAAGAACGTTCTCTTCGCGCACCGTGAAAATTTTAGCAGTACAGTTTTTGAAGGTACACGTCCAAAACTTCTCTCCGCTTTTCAATGTTTTCTTGAAAGAAAATTTTGCGTTTTGGAACACTAACAAAGGTTTTCCTCGTTCACTTAAACACTCAAATACCGACATATTTATTTGATGCTGACGACAAGACATTCAGTTAAATAATGAAGTTTTGGATATTTTAAATATTCATTCAGGTAGATTAGTTATTGATAGCGTATAATAAAAGTATAGGTTTTTCCCAATTAGTGGGCAGGTAGATTTCAGGTGGCCCTTTCGACTTGGTCCGCAATTCATGGGTCATTAAAAACACATGACAAATTTTAAAAATCATTTATGGTTTTTGGTCCGCAGTTCATGTACGCCCGTCTGCTTACTTTTCAAGGTTAACTGAACTTATAACAATTAGAAAATTTCACGCAATTGGTTCTACATAAGAATATATGTATATATTAGGATTTTAGTCAGTTATTTTCAAACCACTTTTGAGTTAAGTGGATTCTGTAACCTTCAAAAGTTCCAGGCTAAAGCACTTCGCCCCAAAGAGTGGAATTCGGCACTAATTAAACTATTTTATCCACAATTATCATGTAACGGTTACGATTTGACACTACTTTCAGTGTCAAAATGACGTATATTACCGCACTAGTGCAATAATAATAATCAAAAAAAAAATTGGTACCAGAGTTGAATATTTGAAATAACACTGGAAGATGGATTTTCAATATCCGAAGGGAGATTGTCTTCGCTTGAGCTTATTTTTAAAGATTATTGTTCATTGAAAATTTGATGACATAACTAATTTATTTTATTTCCACAGCCTTTTGTTTGTCTTTGTTGCTGTGGTCACAAAATGTTATACACAGTACCTTATGTTTCTAGTCAATATTATTAACAATACGATGGATTGAAATATTTTTTCAATAGAATTTATTGATATACTTTTAATAATACTAATAAACAGTTGTAGATAAAATTTTGTACGTAACACGTGGGATAGGAATTATTAACGCACTTAACGCACTCGGCCTATAGCCTCGTCGTGCAGACTTCACATGCGTGCGTCAATAATGTCCATATCCCACTAATTACGTGAATGACTATTTTGTACAATCACCTTTAAAAGTGACATTTTTAATGCCTGTCAAACGTGTTAGAAGAAGACGTTCACAAAATAGTACTATACTTTTAACACTAGTGTTGAAAAAGACATGATCAATAAATTTTGTTTAACCAAATAGAAGTTAACGAGACATAATGATCCAATTACCAATGGAACCTCTACTATTATAATATTATAATGTATTAACATCAATAGTACAATTCTGCTGATGATAATACCTCGCATTTTTGAGCTAGCCAAGCTGCCAATTACATCAGCATTAGCAGTCAGTTCACGAATGAGCTGTAAATATCGCTGCAGCTTACAGACAGCATAATTCTTCCAGCAATTGCCTTTTTACGAATAATAGATCGATGGAGCCCTCAGCTTCTGTTGTGTTGTTTTTAATCTCCGTTATATTTGCACCTTAGTCTGCCAGCAGAAAAGCAGAAGACCTATAACAGCCACCTGTATATTCCTTTGGATCCGGTAGGTACAGAAACTCAGTAACTAATGAGAGCATTTTCCCAAACGTATTTATACCAACTGGATTCGCCGTGCATTCATAATTAGAGTATTTCAGAATATTAGCAGAAGGGTGTATTTATTGAGATAGTCAATATATTTTCCAGTAATGCAAAAAGAACGACTCATTTTTGTTTTATTATTTGGAATTTGAACAATCAATGATTTATCTATTGATTTAATACAATCTATTAATAAATGGCACAACTCTTCATGTCGGCAGGCTCTATATATTCCGAAGATAGTAGCACTTTTACAATGAAGTATGTACCATCTGGCACCTCATTTATAAACTTCTGAACTTGTTTAAACGTGAGTGTTTTTCATTTTTTGCGGCTATAACCAGCATTTTTTTCTCTTTAAGAATGCTATAACCTTGAAATATTTCCTTACATCAACACCATTTTTAATTAGCGTACTCGATTTTATCATAGATACTTTCTCCACAAAGTTGACGCGTTACATATTTTCAAATTTTCCCCTAGATATACCAAAAAGATGTATTCAACTGAAGTTTCCTTCAACTTCTTCTATTTTACACCACTTGAGAAAATCTAAATATGCAATATCATATACTTCCGAGCCAATTTTTTCGGTAATAATTCCATTTTGCAGCCTTTTCAATATCATCAGGAATACATTATTCATCAATACTATCCCCCATTATGCAAGATGTATATTAAACACCAGCAAAAACTTATTAAAAAGCGTGAGCTGTAAACAATATTGTTTATTGGCAACTAAGTGAATCAGCGTCATCTAACATGGACAGTTCCCAGGAGATGGAAATTGTTGTTAAAACGTCAAAAAATAATTAACTGCCAATAGGGTCAATTTTATAAGAAGTGGTTGAAAATTAACGGTACGCCGTTAAATTTGACAAAATTCACGCTATCATAAATGTTTTAATTTATACATAATGAAGATTATGATTCAAATTTTAACATATTGTATGATATCCAATAAAGAATTTTCCGTTAATACTTTAAAGCTTAATATGCAAACAGATTAGCAAAAATGGGTTAGCAGATTGTGTTATTTTTAACTGTGCGTTAAAATTTAACATTCGCTTACAGAATTGCTCCTTACAGACGTCAAAATGTAATTTCCTAGAAATACTTTCATGTTAATATCAAAATAGGAGTTGTATAAAAAAACATGTATGATATTTGTGCTAAAAGTAACATTCTATTTTGTGGGTAAAAAATTTGTGCAACGAGCGGAGCGCTGTGCAATGGGCTCGTTTACTAAAAATTTTAAATCATTTTTAACTGTCGTAAAACAAAGTACTAGGGATAAAAATATGATTCTGAAAATTTCATGTCAATAGAATATGTCGTTCTCCTCATTAACCAATTAAACAAGCATACCGTAGCGGGGCGAAATCTATGACTGTGACGTCACCGCATATGAAAGCAAACATTACGCTTCTGACTGTAACGTGCCTCGCGTAGGATTTATTTATTTCAAATTACTTACTTTGTGGATAAAATAAAATGTGTGGACTTAATTTTGAAAAAGCAGACTAATTAAATCTTCCAGAAGTGGACTTGCTAATGATTATAGAATTTTTTAATCAAAAACACGAGTTTATTAACTTATAATTTTATTGAATTAACTGTATATACCCTCACTTCGTGGAATCTACTCATTATATGGTTTTAAATGAAACTAACTGTGGAGTCATTCAGAAACAGTTAGTTTCATTTAAAACCATATTATAATTTTATACTATGTGACACATCGTTTTTGACTGTTTCCCGGCCAGAATGATTAAACATGTCAATATTTTTATAAATACATGCTCTCTCAAATGATATACAAGGTGATTCCAGATGTTTTATCTTATTCCTGGTCTGGTGGACAAAGTTGCTGAGCTAACGCTATAGGTAACTCAGTGAAAAATTGCAATTTTTTCAACTGCAGACTGCTCAATTAAAGGAGCTTCTCCAAATGCTATTTATGATGAATGTGAAGTGGAAATTAAATCACCAATGTTGAAAAGAACAAGAAAAACTTATTTTGATGGAGCAGGTAATATTAGTTTCGAATGTTTAGGTACATCAGATTCAAATGCATATGCACCTCACTGGTAAAAAAAGCGTTATTTGTTAGAGCTGATCTGGACTTTGAATCAAATAAAATAATTTCTCTTAAAACATATAATATACGCCAGTTTTGTTGATGATCTACTGAAAAAGATTACCTGTTTTTTGGAAAAAAAAGCAGTATTTAATAAAATTTAATTTGTAAAGAACTGACCCATTATTTTATTTAATAATTTAGAACATTAATAACACCACAAGCTATAAGAACAATATTATTTAGGTATTTAAAAAAATTAGATTAATACAAGCGTGTGGTTTTCAATAACCCTCTCAATGTGGATTCACAACGTATTTCAGAAGGTAATTTATAACGATTCTGATTGAAGAAAAATGAAATCTTAAAAATACACAAACAAAAAGTATGTTGACTTATCAGTGAATGCTTTGAGTCTTTTTATGCTTTTCTGTCATTGCTTCCGTTTTTTTTTGCATCCTTATTAATAGAAATAAATGTTTTGTTGGATGTTTTAATTGTAGTACTTTTACATTCTGGAACCGCATAATATTTATAGCTTTTTTTACTCTAGTTCTGGTCCATTGTGTCGAATAGTTTAAATTATTTCTAAACGTTCTTATTTCACAAACACAACACTGTTTAGAGTTTGCTAAAACGTATAATAATAGGCATGTAAGCAAGCAAAATACTGTCACAAGCTAAGTAGTCATCTAACCGAAAACCGATCGACGCGGTATCCGCTCTCTGGGAGAGATTTCATATGCGATGACGTCACGTCTGAAATTCGGAGAGGAACGCTGTTTTATGTTTATAATTTTTTTTAGGCGATTTAGGAGTCTCGCTGACGTCTAATTTCTTGCACAGAGCCTCAAAATGATATGCTCTTCCTAATGGTAAAATAAAAAAAAAATGTAAATGAGCCCATTAATCTCAAGTTGGACGCCACCAGCTTTTAATCGAAGTGAAGCAATGAAAAACGAAAGCAAAAGGCTGGAAGCTGGAAAGTAAGTAAAATAAAACTACTTTTCCCCAAACGCGTGATTATTTATTGAAATATTTAAAACTCTACATAAATTTATTGATTCCAAATTGTGATAATTAGCAAGCTCAAATTTTGAACTCGCCAAAGATGAGATGAAAGAACTTATCTCAAAGGGCTGGGGATGTTTGCAGCTCTTG
>CAJUYG010007585.1:10411-21149 GCA_910591675.1 Galerucella calmariensis | reverse complement strand
TTAGTTTTGTTTACATTTGGATTTGTTTTGCTCAATCACTGATTAATCGTGCGGAAGCAGTCCAGGTAGCAATTATCTAAAGGTAACAGTTTGGCGCCCAATTGGAAGTTTGCAGTTATTATTTTGATGGTCATAATTTTTATCAATTTTATTTACATTTAAGATAAAAGTAAAATGTCGTTTGAATTGACAATTGTCACTACTGTCAGCATGTGTCACTTGCATCAATGTCATTAACACGGTACTACAGAAATATTGGTGCTGTTGTTGTTCTGCGAAAGTATATATACTGGTTGTCCCATTAAATTAATTATTTATTTGGAGATATAAATTTTTGTTTTACAATTTTGTATGTTTAGTATTTTCAGTTAATGTGTTATGATAACAATTTTGGTTAGGTTTTCTCAGACTACGTGTATTAAAAACTAAATTCTTTGATTGTCATAGTAAGTTTAGGTAGTGGTTTAATTTGTTCACGATGGAAGTAAATCGATTACTTAGAGATGAACTTATATATGAATTGAGGATTCGTGACAGTCCAATTGGGGGAAGTGTTAGAGAAAATAGATCATTGTTGAGCAATTTGCTAAGGCAGGAGCGGGAGGGAGAACGTGAGTAACCTATATTTGCACATTTTGAGTCTGATGGTGAATTAACAATTTGTGATTGTAAGTTAGGAGATATAGCAGAAGATATTGGACAGTTTAATGCGACAAATAGAATAAATGAGTATAAACGGTTGTTTTCTCGTTTGATCCATCTATTTAAAAGGTTGAATAGAATTAGTTGTGATTCTTCAAATACAAATAAGCGTCAAGCTCTTATTGATCTATGTGAAAAATTACAAATGGAGTTGCAACGGGTCTATGATTCAAGTCATCCCCCTCATGTATCAATAATTGACGATCCAGTTCCATTGTTGCCGCAAATATTGCATAATTCGGTAGATCACGCACCGGAGAGTAGCGAAATGGTTATCTGTGAGGAGATGTTGGGTGATTTGAATATTGAGGAACCACCTCGGGTTACGACTCACTCCTGTCCTAAAGTTGATTTCAATAACCTGAATCCTAGGAGAGTTTCTACATTGAGAAATATTTTCGAAAACTTATCTTCAGTTACACCTTCTGGAACTAGAAATGTATCAAAACCTTCTTCAGCTGGAACTTGTCAGCCTCGAATGTCACAGCCGATCATACAGTCAATTCCTGGCCCTAGTTTCACAAATATAGGTAACCCCGTTGTATCTGAAGTAAATGTTAGTAATGTAGCTTCACCTTCTTACATTTATCATTCACCTCAATCTCGAAGCGAGCCTAGTTATCTTGTTTCTAGTCAACCTCTTTATAGCACAGCCGCTATGCCACATTTCAATTATCCTATTTCAAGACAAGGGATGCACGATAATGTGTATGGTCCGTTATATAATTCTAATATAACAGGAATTCCACCAACTACTAGTTCTTTCATTAACAATCCACCAAATTCTAATATTCCAACCATGAGTTCTATACGAGTGGAACAGCCAACGTTCAACAGAGCAGCTATTCTAGATCAAGCTGACTCTACTATCCCGAATGGATGTTGTCGTGTTAGTACTGATCCCGATACCCATTTTTTTCGACCACACCAAGATATCTCCCGTTGGCACATTAAATTCGATGGATTATCAAGCGTTACTAGTTTTCTGGAACGAGTTGAGGAATTACGTGTGTCTCGTGGCTTATCAAAAGAATGCTTACTGCGTTCGGGTTCGGAACTTTTCGTCAAAGATGCTTTACTTTGGTATAGAGTAAGAAAGTTTGACTCTTGGGAGGAACTAGTGGATCAATTGCGTACGGATTTCCAGCCTCACGATTACGAATTCTCTTTGTGGGAAGAAATACGAAATCGCACACAAGGGTCCCAAGAGAAGGTTATCAATTTTGTCTCTGTTATGGAAAACCTTTTTCGGAAGCTTCCTAATTTACCGTCAGAATCAACTAGAGTCCAGATGATTATGAGAAATCTTCTTCCTTATATTCAAAAGCAAATATCAACTCATAATTTCGGCTCATTGTCAGAACTGCTGGGGGTTGCCAGGAAGGTAGAGGAAACGGAGTTAAGGGTTCAAAAGTTTTGTCCACCCCCATCGAACACCAGGTTGTTGGTTGAACCAGATCTCGCTTATAGAAAACCCTCCAATCCCATTCATGCTATTCATACTTCAGCTTCTGATTCCTCTTCGCCCACGGCTACTGTTAGTGAATCTAAACCGTTACCTATATGCTGGAATTGTAATAAACCCGGTCATCGATTCAAAAAATGTCCCAGTCCAAAGAAAATATTTTGCTACAAATGTGGCAAACAGGGAGTTGTCTCATCCTCTTGTAACAATTGCTCAAAAAACTCACCAACACCCTCTCAGTAGGTCGGCTGCAGGAGGAGTCTTCATTTAGTAGTACGACCAATTTTTCTAAAGAAGTGACAATACTAAATTATGTGCTATCTCATTCTAGGGGTGATCAGCGTCCTTACCTTAAAGTCCAAATTTTGGGAGTGAATTTTCTTGGATTGTTAGATAGCGGAGCAGGTAGAACAATTTTGGGGGGTCCTGGTTGGAATATTTTAAAGAAGACATGCAAACTGAATGAGGATGGTGCAGTTGCTTGCCAAGTGGCAAATGGACAGGTTTGTGAGAGTGTGGGCTCGTGTTTCCTACCTATTTGTTTAGAAGACCGTGTAGTAGTAATTGATATTTTAGTTGTGCCGTCTTTACCACATAAATTAATATTGGGTGTCGACTTTTGGATACGTATGGGTATTATTCCCGATTTATATAATGACAGGTGGACTTTTCGTGAGAATGAAGCTATTAATAGTGTTGAAATGGTAGGTATTCGTGATTTTGACACTTTAACTGAAACACAGCGAGAGACTTTGAATATAACGATTGGTAAAGCTTTTTCAGACATGAAAGATGGACTAGGATGTACGCATCTTGTGGAACATGTCATCCACACGAATTCAGCACCAATCAAGCAGCGGTATTACCCACTGTCGCCCGCACTACAAAGAGATGTAAACGCTGAGTTGGACGACATGCTCAAGAAGGACATAATTGAACCTTCGAAGAGTCCGTGGAGCTCTCCCATAGTTATGGTCAAAAAAACAGATGGCAAATGGCGATTTTGCGTGAACTATAAACGTCTGAATGCTGTAAGTACTGCGGACGCTTATCCTATTCCATATGTTAGTGGGATTTTAGATAAACTGAGAGATGCTCGTTTTCTAAGTACATTAGACATTAAATCCGCGTACTGGCAAATACCGGTTGCAAAGGAATCACGACCACTGACAGCATTCACCGTACCAAATCGAGGATTATTCCAATTCAAAAGAATGCCATTCGGATTACATTCGGCTCCATCGACGTGGCAGCGACTGATCGATCAAGTTTTAGGAGTCGATCTAGAAGCCCATACATTTGTCTATCTGGACGATGTAATCATATGCACATCCACCTTTGAAAAACACATAGAGGTACTGGAAATTGTAATAAATCGAATTCAAGAAGCTGGTCTTTCTCTTAATCGTGAGAAATGTGTATTTTGCAGGACTGAGTTACGCTATTTGGGATACGTAATAAATGCATCGGGTCTTCTTGTTGATCCAGAGAAGGTAGAGGCGATTCTAAACATCCCCACTCCTAAGACAGTTGCGGAAGTTAGACGCATTGTAGGTATGGCCTCATGGTATCGTCGATTCATAGAAAATTTTTCAAGTCTGATGTCACCTTTAACTCGACTCACACAAAAGAATCAGCGATTCATTTGGGATAAGTCATGTGATGAGGCTCTTGACAAAATCAAGCAAATTTTAGTTAAAGCTCCAATACTTTCTTGTCCAGACTTTACCAAACCTTTTGTCGTTGAAACGGATGCTAGTAATTATGGCCTTGGTGCAACCCTTTCCCAAAAGTATCCGGATGGAGAGCGCGTAATCTGCTACTTAAGTAGATCTCTTACGAAAGCCGAGAGAAAATATTCTACTACAGAAAAAGAGTGCCTTGCAGTTATCTTTGCAGTGGAGAAACTTCGTCCATATTTGGAAGGCTCAAAGTTCGTGGTTATAACGGACCACTATAGTCTCAAATGGTTGTTTGATATAAAAGATCCTATTGGCAGGATTGCCAGATGGACTTTAAGGCTACAAGCCTATGACTTTGAAGTGGTGCACCGGAAAGGAAAGGACCATTTAGTGCCAGATGCCTTATCCCGTGCTGTGCCATGTCTGAATGCTATAGACACATCATTTTCAGATCAACTCTCGAGCTCTGATAAATGGTACCTCAATATGGTTCGTCGTGTTAAGGACTCGTCAGAAAAATATCCTCTGTGGATGGTCCAGAATAATAAATTGTATCGACACTCGAAATCTCAGTTTTCAGATTTAAGGCAAACTGACTGGTTGCTAGTTCTTCCCCGGGAAGATAGACTGAAGGTAATTAAAGATAATCATGATCCGGCTACAGCAGGACATCTAGGTGTTTCAAAAACACTAGCTAGAGTAAACTCGAGATACTATTGGCCAAAAATGCTTGCTGATATTGCGAGATACGTCCGCAGATGTTCAGTGTGTCAAAGAACTAAGCCGGAACAAAACAAACCAAGAGGACAAACCTTATCTCCTCAGGTCACTGCATCTCGTCCATGGGAAATAGTGAGTTCGGATCTCGTTGGACCTCTACCCCGAACAACTACAGGATATTCATTTATATTCACCGTCATGGACTGCTTCAGTAAATTTCTCCTTGCTTTTCCTCTTCGTACGGCTACGGCGGCTAATGTAGTACGAATATTTGAGGATCAAATAATACTTGTTTATGGTGCCCCTAAAAAAATAATCGTTGACAACGGTGTCCAGTTTCGAAGTGGGTTGTTCCAGAACACCATGAAGAAATATAATGCTGAAATTCAATTTACCGCTCTTTATCACCCCCAAGCTAATCCGGTAGAAAGAACACACCGGGTGATTTTGACACTTTAACTGAAACACAGCGAGAGACTTTGAATATAACGATTGGTAAAGCTTTTTCAGACATGAAAGATGGACTAGGATGTACGCATCTTGTGGAACATGTCATCCACACGAATTCAGCACCAGGCAATGGTTGGAATAATTATTTCTTTCGCTTAAACGTACCTACCATTGTTGAGAAATTTAACAACTACTTATTGTTTGCATTAGCATTGTAAACAAAAAATGTCAAAATTAACAAGTTAGTAGTCCAGTCATTTCAATGAAATTTTATAATTGAAAATATCTTATACCCACATTTGTCACTAATTCACAAACCAATGGTTTGGACTATAAGCATTGTATAAAATACAATGCTATAAGTATATATATATACATTTTTGTAATCGTCTGTTGTGGAATTCAAAAATATAGAGAAAAACTCTGTTCTTATATTTGAAAAAATAACAATGATCATTTACGCGAAAGTGGTCATTCGTACATCAAATGATGTAGGTACTATGCCCAATTGAAAATAAAAATTGACCTGTGCAAGCGTTTTGTTAAAATAGTTCCAGACAAAAAAATATTGATTTTATTCCAGCCTAAACGTCCTCACTGTATGCTGTCTATTTCTAATTTGCATTGTGAGTAAGTTAATACATATATAATAGTGTAACGATAGAATATCTATCGTTATTTTTTGTTATTAAAACAATAATGTTTTCAAATTGCACACGTCCCTACACCCTTTGTTCTAAGATTTATGGCCTTTTCTGTTGTTGCCTCTACGCCGCTTTTCTTTTTGATGTAGGACACGTGCTCATTTTAACCATTAAAGAATTTGTCCGTTAATTATTTGCCCCGCCTGCAGCTTAGTATTTAGCAAATCACGGTTGTTTATAACCGGAAATTTTCTTTTCTGGCGCTATTTTTTAAAGAGTCCAGCAGAGAAGATGTGTTAAGAGTCTTCTATTAACTGTCCAGCAGAGAAGATGTGTTAAAAGTCTTCTATTAACACTGTCCAGCAGATAAGATGTGTTAAGAATGCTCACTAAGAAAAATGTGATAAAACTTTGTGTCTTGACCGCTAATAAGTATAGCATAATTATGCTTGAATATTTACTAAACAGTTATGTGTTTTAAAAGTTTGGAGTTTACTCTCCAGGTGCATAAAAGTATAGTGCCGAATGTTCAAATGCTTTCGTGTTAATATATGGAATAACGTCGAGAGGCCTTATCGATGATCTGACTTCATCAATGTACCTACCTACTCTTTTTACTTGTTAGGAGGATAATAAAAAATAGGTTGGCGCCCAAGTTATCGTTTCTGTACCTTCTTCCTTGTATAATGGTTCCAAAAAATCCTAATTGAGGCAAAGATCCAACCCTGGGATATACCGTTACCTATTAAGAGTTCTACGTGCCGGTGATGATCTTTTTCTGCCGCTCTTGAGTCAAAGCGGAGAGGCCAACACGTTACAAATGCCAATGTTACAAATTGGATAACGGGTCATGTTATAATAGAGTTGTTGCATTTCGTCACTAGCTCCGTACAGCATCATGGAGCATACTTACAATAATTATTCCCTCTTGTTTGTTTAAATCTAAAGGAGTAAGGTGTATGGTTGAAATAATACCCTTCTTGGTGTGCGTTATCGATTGTGACGTATATCCGGGTTTTCGGCATGTCGTTTATTTTATTTGCTATTTTGACATATAGCTAACCTTAAATATGATACATAAAATCATCAGGATCGTATTAAGCCAAAGCCGAGAAGGCTATGAAATTAATAATTACCAGCTTCTTTTTCTAACTGAAAATACTTCAGAACTTTCAAAATGCTGATGTTTTTTCGTGTATCTAGGCATATTTTTGTATTATTTAGATAAATATAACAATAAGATTAATATTCACTTCTCATAAATAATAATTGACCGTAAGCAACAGAGTACACTCCGCGTCATATAAAACTGGTACACTTTTTTTTCCCTATGTAAACCAAACTTAACTAATCAAAATGACAAACAGACACATGTGTCAAATTTGACAAAACGCATTATCCACGATGCCAGCACATTTAAGTGAATTCGATAAAATGCGAATCATTTCCAAAATAGAGGATGGTTGGTCCATTAGACGACTTGCACAAGAGTTAAATAGAAGTAGAACCACGATTCAAAACATTAAAAAAAGGTGGGATAACGATCAAACTGTTAGCAGAAAAAGAGGAACTAGAAGACCATTTATAACTACAGCGGAGCAAGACGAAGCATTAACTGATTATTTGAGGGAAAATCCGGGTCCGTTGAACTATAGGGAAACACGAATTTTTGACTGATTTTGCGAAAAATCGATAGTACTCACCTATTTTGAGAATAATCCGGGTTATACATATTTTGCTGAGAAAAATCCAAAAAAAGATTTTTTTTCGCCACTTGAGCCATAACTTTTGGGCTAGTTATTTTATACAAACCACAGTTTAAATGAATTGCACTGTACGGAAAAGTGATCAACAACATGTTTTCTCGCTAATTATAACAACATTTCAGTTAGTTTCTTCATAATATTGTTTAAATTACCACTTTTATAAATATATATTTGACAGGCTACAAATTTGTATGAAAACAATTAAATCAAATGACAAATGACATAGAAGCTCTAGCGCAATGTGTAACATGGTTGCCAGCTGTAAACGATTACTTGAGAATCATGATATTTTTAAAATATTAATTAATTATTGCATTCGAATTTCATCTTAGAAAGTATTGGATGAGAGGGATGAATGCATTGTAATGCACATCAATCTATTCAAGAAGAGGAAAAAAATATAATAATTGGATTCACCCTTCCCCTTCTAGAATAACTTAATGTGGATTACAAATAATTGGAGGCATTTGCCTTCCCCTCAAGATATTCAAGAAGGGAATATAATAATTGGATTCACCCTTCCCCTTCTTGAATAACTTAATGTGGATTACAAAGTATTGGATATCTTTTGAGGGCAAGGCAAATGCCTTGCCCTCAAAAGATATTCCAGAAGGGGAAGGGAATATAATAATTGGATTCACCCTTCCCCTTCTAGAATAATGTTATTCCAGAAGGGGAAAGGAATATAATAATTGGATTCACCCTTCCCCTTCTAGAATAATGTTATTCCAGAAGGGGAAGGGAATAACTTGATGTGGATTACAAAGTATTGGATATTTTTTGAGGGGAAGGCTGAATACAATGATTATATATTTTTTGTTTCCCCTTCTTCAAATACGCAATATAATGATATCATCCTATATAAAATGTGTTTATGATTTCATTTATGTTCTTGGGTTTGTCTTGAATGAATCTTACTAAAAATATAGTCTGATACAATATTTAATTTCGTATCTTGATAGTCATGTAGCATTATTGTCGAGTAGTCGATTACAGCTGGCAACCACGCTACAAAGTATTGTATGTTTTGTAGGTTGCATATCTGTGTATGCGATTATTATTAAAATTATTTATATCCAAACTGGTTGCCTGTCAAATATATATTTATAAAAGTGGTAATTTAAACAATATTATGAAAAATCTAACTGGATTTTTTTCATAGATAGCGAGAACACATGTTGTTGATCACTTTCATGTACAGAGCAATACATTTAAACTGTT
The DNA here is from genome assembly GCA_910591675.1 of Galerucella calmariensis. Classification (NCBI taxonomy): domain Eukaryota; kingdom Metazoa; phylum Arthropoda; class Insecta; order Coleoptera; family Chrysomelidae; genus Galerucella; species Galerucella calmariensis. The sequence continues at coordinate 12,499 of CAJUYG010007585.1, read as the reverse complement.
TTTTGTATGAAATATCATGCCAAAAAGATGTCTCAAGTGGCGAAAAAAAATCTTTTTTTGGATTTTTCTTTGTAAATTGTGTATAACCCGCAAATTTTTTGACGGATTATTCTCAAAATAGGTGAGTACTATCGATTTTTCGCAAAATCAGTCAAAAATTCGTGTTTCCCTATAGTTCAACGGACCCGAAAATCCATTCCAAACTGCAAGACATGCAAAAGTTGCAGTAAACTTCAATGCTTCAATAACAACCGCATTAATAAGAATTGGAAAAACTAATTTAAAGAATTGTGCAGCCGCCCGGAAATACAAACTAAATGAAGAACATAAGCAAGGTAGAATAATATTTGCCTTAAATTATGTTTTAAACGATACATTAAATTTTTGGGGCAGGGTAATTTTTTCCGATGAAAAAGTATTCCAATCACATAATGACGGCCATATTAGAGTTTATAGACCTCCTCGAAGTAGGTTTAATGAAAATTATATTTCTTCTAATGATAAGTCTGGACGATTTTCTGTAAATGTTTGGGCTTGGATGTATAGAGGAGGTTTAGGAATGTGCTGGAGAATCGAAGGAAAATTAAATGCGAGGAATTATTTGGATATTTTAGATGGAGTGATGTTACCATCGGTTAGGGAAATCTTCCCCAATGATAATTTTATTTTTCAGCATGATAATTGCTCAGTGCACACTGCTCGCAGCGTACGCAATTATATTGCTGAAAATAACATATAACATTGAAACGCTACCATGGGTCGCTAAAAGTCCAGACCTTAATCCAATAGAAAATGTTTGGGGGCTTATGGTAAAAAAATTTAAATACAATTCCACGAAACAAAGAGCACTTATGGACACTAATAGAAGAAACCTGGGAAAGCTTGAGAGAAGATGAACATTTAACATTAAATTTAACTGACTCAATGCCTACAAGATTACAAGAACTTATCAATAATAATGGGGGTATGACACGTTATTAATTATTGAATGTAAACTTTCATGGCTTTCATGCTACCATCCCACATAGCAATTTGACATCCTAAGCATATGCGTGGAATATTTTCAAAAAGAACATGGATGTGCAAAGCATGTTCTCAAATAATACCAAAACAAGTGCTATAAATAGATTGTGTTGTGCCCTGGTCACATGCTGGTCAGGTTTTCAGAATGTGATGAAAGATGTTCTTATAAGATGCTGAGTATGTACCCAGCACTAAAAATCTCAAAGTGCCAACAAACATGTGATAGCACATCCTTTTCACATGCTACGCATTTTCCAGCTATAGGCCTTCTGATATACAGTACATCCTAGGCATGTGCTATCGGCGTACCTATATATTATATACCTATACGAGTGCTATTAATCTATACATGTGCTAGTGTAAATGCTAGGCACATGCTAAGGATATCTCGTATTATTCGCAAGACCTACGCATATCCATTACACTTCCTTCAACGAAAAGATTGTACTTTGCACATGCTCTTCTGAAGTTTCTCTCTTGCAATGCATGCTCTTTGTAGGTGCTATGTACATGATATAGAAGTTGACTTTTTTGTCAACCTCTTAATTATCATTTACCATTTACCACTGTAACATTATTAATTACTGCAATGAAAAATCCTTGTTCTGAGGGGACTTCCATGCCATGTTGATCACGGCAACCCCTATGCCAGGTTAGTATAATTCTTTAGCTTTGGTCCGGTATTTGGTTTCCGTGGTTACATATGAATCGGTGTAAAGCTACAAATGCAAGTCAGCGCCCTCTTTCGATGCGTTGATGTATTATTTCGAATACTTTGTTGAAAAGGAACTCTTCTCAAATGTATTTTCTTAATAACACTATCTATATAGTTGTTCTCACTTAATCAATCATCAAATCAATTTTATACACGCTGTATTTCTCAATTCAATTCAATAACTAATTGAAGAAATGTAGATGCTGTCTATACTCTTCCAAATAATGTGCTATTCACATGCGATAAAGCATATGCTGAAACAAGATGTGATCGCATGTGCGAAGGACGTATTCAGCATGTGCATTGAATGTACTGTTCTATACTCTGTTTTATACTTTGCACATGCTAAA